>JAEIFV010000702.1:0-165734 GCA_018904265.1 Lordiphosa collinella | reverse complement strand
GTATATAGTATAGATCCCATTTTCTGCTAATTTTCCTTCATTCAAGTTCTTCGTTTCACATAAAATTTTTCTAGCAACCCTGTAAATTTTAAACATTCTAACAGTTGCCCCAAATTAGTTGTACAATAAATACAAAAATCCTTTCCCTTCGCAAAATGTGTGAGAAACCAAAAAACCTTGTTACGCACGAAATGGTGCACAATCCGCGTTGTGACAAGCCCTTAATACGCTCCGTATGTATAAATATATTGGTTCTATTCTAAATAGCATATAAAAACGAATCCCGAACAGGAGCATGATATGATACCAACAAAGTTGTGGCCCGGAGCGCGATTTATGTGCGTTTGTGAGAATGGAGACCTCAACACAGCCGCTTACTGTCTGGCAGAGTTTATGCAAAAACCCTTCCAGTCCTTTCCCATGGCCAGTGTGGCTGTTCATCAGTCGGTGCGGCAGGAGTTCATTGTCCGTGTGCGAAGCCGCTTTCGTCAGTTGAAGCCTGATGTGGCTCTACATCCCAGCTATCAGAGAAGTTTACAACTATTAAAAGACAGCGGTATTAGTTATGTTTTGGCAGATGAGAAGGATGCGCCGCCTTGTGCCAGTCCCATACTGGTAACGGAAGGTGTTACACACTTCTTTTTTCCCAGTGGACCAACAGGTGTGACAACGCTGCATACTTTTCAAAAAATGTCAGAAGCTGCAGAGATCTTCAGCAAAGAGACGCCACAGTTTGAGGCCGTTCATCTATTCGATGAAAGCATTTCTAGTGTCTATGCGCTGGCCGCCGATATCAAATGTATGCAGTTCTATGTGAATTGTATTGATGTCTGCTTGCAGCCCATAATGCCGCACTATGCCATGAAGACGTCTTATGTTCTGTACAAGAATGGTTATCATTATGAAACCATTGAACTTAATAATGAATGGAAGATTATTGTCTTTCCTTATAGCTCGATAATACTACGTCCCTGCTGTTGCAAGCCTGGTCACTGTAACTGCTATTTCACTCGTTCGGTTTGCTGTGAAGACCGTTTGACTACTACTAAACCGTTTGACTAACGAAATTTGCTGCCAAGAAATAAGTTGTGTTCCTTTTGACTGCTGTGATGTCTGCGAACTTGTCTTCGGTTAGTCAGCAGGAGCGCAAAGTCATTCCACAGTTTCAATGACTAGTTGGGACTGGCAACATATGTGAGCCATAATTTTCGCGGCACCAAAAGCAGTAAGGATTGCCTATGGGGGAGTAATGTATATAAATGAATAATTTTAATGGAATTTCAATGGAATTTATAAGTCAATACCAGCGTGAAACAGATAGGTATTCGGTTATTATCAGCTTGCTCCCATTTTCACCTTACTTTTGCTATTTTAGCACGTGAACAGTTGAATTTTCAACAAATACTCGCTGCTTTAAATGGAAAATAAAACTTGTACAATGAAACTTAAAATATTTGGAAATTGAAACGGCAACTGCCCAGTCGGACATTTCATCATGAAATTTGCCCTTTTCATGCTTACTTTTCACGTGAGAAGGCCTGGAAGCACCTGAGCCATTGGCTTATTTTTGCAAAGAAAACTTCGAAAATCTCAGGGGTTTTAAACGTCCTGAGCAGCCATCGGCTTAAGAAATTTCTTACTTTCTCAGTACTGCAGATGTACTAAGTCGTAGGAGGGAAGACCTGAGACTGGGAGCATCTAGTGTGAGCTCTATAAACAGCAAGCACATCGGGGGATATGTAAAATCAGGGCTGAAAACTGGTTTTGAACTGAACCGGCTGGAACCCGGAATTTCGACTATTAATTTACTGTGAGCTGAACCTTGAACCGAACCGAAATCTTTAATAATAAAAGCTAAACCTGAACCTGTTTCGAACCTACAGTTTCGGTTCGGTTTGTGACTCTGCCCACACTAGTCACCAGTGACTATCGATTACTAGTCACGAGCGACAATGGATCACGAAGCTCATCACTACTCATCTCCAGTGGTAGTCGGTGTGTGAGATTTGCGGCAGCGGACAGCTCACTGAGCACTCTCTGTTGAATTTTCTGGTTTTGATTATTGAACTATAATCAATACTACGACCTTGAGCCTGCTAACATTCACTTTGACTAAAAATCCAAAACAGGTCGATAAAGTCATATTCTGTAGGAAATACCTTTAGGTTTTTTTTTACATGGTTTGAAAAATTATGTAGTTCAAGTGATTCTATGCATTGAACGATGCGATTACGGGTGTTTCGCATCACCCTTTCCAATAACCGGAGGTGTTCCACAAGGATCAGTGCTGGGTCCATTACTGTGGAACGTAATGTACGATGGCATTTTACGTCTACCCCTACCACCAAAAGTGCAAGTCGTTGGATTGGACGTTGCTGTGGTCGTAGTTGCAAAGCACCTAAAAGCAGGCAGAGTCGCTCTGCAGCCATGCTTGGTTCAGCAGATGAGAAGCTGTATTGCTTAGCTCTTGGAGACTGCAGTTGGGCTTGGAGCTGGCGCCCCTCACAAGACTAGAGCTGTAATGATTAGCGAACCATCCAGGATAATGCTGAATACCCGAGGCACAAGGCAAGGAAGAAGGCTTCTGCTCACCAGCGCTACGAGGTCCACCATGCTGTACGCCGCTCCAGTCTGGTTGGGAGCCCCAAAGAAAAGCTACAGCCGCGGGATGGAGGCGACGCATCGACTGGGCGCAATCCGGATATGATGTGAGTTCCGCACAGTATCAGACGACGCAGCGCTGGCCATCGTAGGAGAACCGCCCCTGGAGGAACTTGCTAAAGTTAACAGGAAGGTGTTAAACGAGGGTCCATGGAAGCAACCTCCCAATATCCCTAAAAGGCAGTGCGAACGTCCGCCTAGGATAAAATCCTTCTCAGGTGGCAGAGCCGGTGGGATGCATCCACCAAAGGTCGCTGGACTCATCGCCTCATCCCCAAACTGGGCGAATGGGTTAACAGGCGTCATGGGCAGGTAAACTTCTACCTTACGCAGTTTCTCAGCGGCCACGGCTGTTTTCGCAGCTATTTCCACCGCTTTGGGCATGAGACAGCCGCAACGTGCACCTTCTGCGGGAATGCAGTGGAGGATGCTGAACGCGCCTTTTTTGTCTGTGGCAGGTTCAGAGACGACAGGCAGTGCTTAGAAGAAGCTCTAGGCACTAGGAAGCTGGATGCAGAGGGCATAGTCGAGCTTATGCTTGCAAGCAGAGCTAACTGGTAGCTGGTTAGCCATTACCCAGCTTCCTTAATGATTGAGCTGCGATGATTGGAGCACATTAGAAGGAGCACGATGGAGTAAAGGCGGGCTTTGTGACTCATTGCTTCACGGCCCTACCGCAAAGTCCTAGTCAACTTCCTCTAGTTAGTAATAAATAATGTATATAGCAGTAATAAATGAATTAAAGAAAAAACCCTTTCCAACATGACAAGCGGAATGTTGGCCACTTCCTCTCGAATGTTCGTCTTCAGGTCTTCAAGAGTCCGGGGACAGTTGCTGAAGACCCGGGACTTCAGGTAATCTCACATAAAGAAGTCGCAAGGGCTTAAGTCTGTCGATCTTGGCGGCCACTTCAAATCGCCTCTGAGAGAGATCAGTCGTCCTTGGAAGTGCTCCCTCAACAAACCCATCGACGTCCTTGCAGTGTGAGCCGTTGCTCGGTCCTGCTGAAACCATACGTCCCTCAAGTCCATTTCATCAAGATGGGTAAAAAAAAACTCTTCAAGCATGTTGCAGTAACGGTATGAATTTACCGGAACTGATCACTGAGCGACCGTTGGCTGATCCCCACCTTTCGAATGAGACCACGCCCAGCCCACCAGGTTATCGTTGAGCGGAATGACGCTCATTTCAGATACGGATACCCTGTATTCATAGAGATTGCGTTACCCACGAGTGTCAAAATATTAAAAAAGAATCCATTATGTCTCACAATTTCCAAATTATAACTTCATTTACTTTATCTGAATATGGGCTTAACGACCAGTTTTGATTTTAGAAAACGTAACCTCATATTACCAATACAACCTGTACTTTGCCATTTTGTGGCAATAGTTTTGTCGTATTTATCAACCCGTGTCTTTCACTCTTCCGCTCCTTGACAGTCGTCTGCACATTTCCCCACACTCGTGCCCAGCATATGTCTCCGACTGTTGGCATTTAATAAAACTTCTCAGCGCCGCCAACAATTTGACTTGCCTAAGAAAAAAAAATGAAATAATAACTCCAAAGTCTCTTGGGGTTTCCTTCTGAACCACAAAAATTCTGGCAGCCATTAAATGCGGCAGCTTGTCGGCAGACATCGCCAAGATTGTGGACTTTTATGTGCCAACTTGTTAATGAGTTTGCCACAAAGTGGTGGGGAGTTGTGGGGGAGTATCCACACTATTTCATGACAGGGGCCTATTCGGCAGCTGAACCTTCAGACATTTGGCATTGAAAAGCAAAATGTTGTTGCAATCACTGACATCTGTCTGTCTGCTCTGTCATTTGTCACACACTCACTGCTGATTTGTCACTGCTGTCTGCATTTTGTGATTTTGTGTCTGACATATTTTGGCTGCACTTCAAACGGCATTTTCAGCGCAAAAAATCAACGATTCAATGTGGTTCCACAACGGGTTTAAATCAATGTTTTGCAGGATTTCGGTTACGGCAATCCTTCAAGGTAGAAATCATTTCCCAAAACCTGTCCCATTAAATATTTTACGACCTGAATAAAAAGAACTGAAAAGAATAAGTGCTTGGCTGAGCTGCTCATTTGTTTGTCTGGTTGTCAGACTCCATTTTGGTCTCTCCATAAATTGTGATTTATGTCTGGCGGCGCCACGCCCACTTGTTGACCGGCGGGTGTTTTATTTTTTGCGACTATTGTGAAATTCACGCCTATGTCTGAAACTGTCAATGGTGGTTAACAGTTTTTTGTAGTGTCTGGTCTGTCAGTTTCATGCTTTATGGTTCTTAGAATAAGTTTCGGGCGATAAATGCTGCAAATATTTTTATTCGGATATTATTACAGTTCTATGAAAAACTGGCCGGCTGACATTCCAAAAACCAAAGTTTTAGTCCTGGCTTAAACAGTTGCCAATTTTCCTCTGAGCTCACCCTGTAAACATTTGGGCGAGTCTTCTGGGGAGCTCGCCGGAGAGATTGCTTGAATCTTCGGAATCTTCCTGGATTCCCAGAAGTTTCAATCTTGCCGGTCTCCACGCCATGAAGATTGCTACTCTTCTAAAAGGCTCTTACGCGACACTTCTAGAAGACACTTTAGCGACTCTTCAGAAGTGTCGCCAAGGCTATTTAAATAAATTCTTTAAAATGTATGGGGAATGGTCAATCTGCCATCTGACAAGCAATAACTAAGTGAAAATTTTAAAATTAAGGTCCAATTCAGGCCTGTTTCCATTTCCCAGTGGAATTAAAAAGTAAAACGATCGCAATTCCAAATCCTTTTCATTTTGGTGTTCCCGTTTCCGAGTGAAAAGACGGTACATTTTAAACCACTATCTCAACATCCTCAGGTCTGTTTTCAGAGAAATCTCTATAATTGAATAAAGACGTTCACGAGTTTTGAAAAATATTTGTTCTCATTACATACACATACAATGTATGTCATACATACATTCAGTTTTATAATTCCTTTTCCAAGTATGTAATATTTATGAAATATTATGAACCATTTCTTTGGGCAAAGTTAGTACGCCCTTTACAGCCATTTCATGTACTCGTATAATGAACAAGCTGCAGAAGCACATCCTAGCCGAATAACCAAATAATTTCCCGACCATACTCAAAGGCCCATAAACAAGACACTGGCAAACACACACACACAACCAACTCCCCGCAGAACTTAGAAAACAAATCAGGCGCAGCACAAAATGCCAAGTAAACCAACCAAAACATTTCGACTCGATAAGAAAGTTGCCCGCCAGACTTTCAGCTAAAAACCAACAACAATAATAAGCCAAGCCAAAGCCAAATCTGAATTCCCCGGGAGACAGTGCAATGCTAATACCATTTGCTCAAGTGCCATCAACAGGAGTGGTGTGTCATATAAAGTCTAAACAAAGGTAATAAATAAGTTTTTTAGGGTGTCGCTGTGCGTGGAGGCGTGGCACTGCTTAGCTCTTAAGCACATAAAATCCAAATTCAACTGTGGAACACTTGCGACCAACATTGCATTAGCATTTGGGCTGAAAATTTAAATAAATTCATATTTTATTTTCTTTAATTTACAGCTGAATGCAATGAAAATTAAATTAGTCATTTGTTTTGAGGTTGAGTTGTTTATTTTTCGGTAGAATACAAACAGTTGCCGTCGGCTACAGTCAGGGGAGAATAAATGGTATATGGTGAATGAGGTCATTCAAAAATACAAACGAGCTAATAAATTCACAGATATTAAAGAATTTGGCTTACAATTAAAAAATTGTTACGAGAAACTGGAGGAGCATTGGTCTTCTTAAAAAGATCGACGCATAATTAATAACCTTCTAGACCTCATGGCTTATTGCAGCATTTTACTTGACTGCCTCTCTAACTTCATAAACAGTTCTCAAATTCGAGATATTCGTATTGCATTTTGGGGATTTTTTTTAGCAAAATCGAAATAGCCTGCAAGATTTTCGAAAATTGAAAGCCCGGCACATGTATGCGTAATTTTTATACTCTGTACCAGAGGTACACAGAGTATATTAAGTTTGTGCAAAAGTATGTAACAGGCTGAAGGAAGCTGTAGAGGCGCTTGTTTCCAAAGTTTGATATCTAGTGGGAAATATATATCCCACCACCTGGTCTAGCATTAGATGTCGATAATTAGCTATTGAACCTTAGTCAAAATGGGCTAATATTTTCGGTAAGAAAAGTTGATTAGATTTATTGTTGGTAGCACTATCGATTCCTCTTCCATTCGATCTATTCGATAAGGCCGTCTCGACTACCAATCGAACAATACATCCCTGCGTGCCACGTAGTTCCGATGCAGCTGCACACGCCATCCATAAGCCACGTTCTCTTTCGCAAAAACTTCTTCAGCCAAGCAGACGTGTCAGCGGAAAATTTAGCTAAATTCGGGTTTAACCTAACCAATTAGTTCAAAACTTGGAACTATTTTTACCAAGCTGCCAACTAAAAAGAAGCTGTAATTAAGTTGAAATTAGGCTGCATTTAATTGCAATAAAACCAACGTTTCATTTACGCTGGCTTTGATAAAATTGCTGCTGGCATTTTTCCCTGAGAATATCAGCCATCCATTGGTGAGTCACCCATTTGCTTAAGCGAATCGTGCCAGCTAATTTGTACCTCTTGGCAGAGCCTCTTGATCCGCCGCCTCAAACGGCAAACAATAATCTAAGTGCCAGTCCGCCTTCGGTAATTATATGGTCATCATTTTTCTCCTTCAGCAATATACTCATTGCCCCCTAGGTGGTAGCTTTCCTTCCTAAAACCTAAAGGCCTGGCCCTTAGACTTAGATTGCTAGCTGCCGAGCTTTAGCTTCCTTTCCTAACCTTAAATAAAGAGACTAAGCAGCAGCCAGTTTCGCAGACCATCAACATTTTTATTTGAAAAACACCAGGGTCGGCCAACGTACCCAAGAAAACCGCGAATGGCCAGCTACCGCTTAGCAACCTAAACCATCGATTTATAAAAGCAGTGCAGTGAACAGCCAGTGTCCCTCGTTGGATTCTCGCTAAATGTGATTCTAGAGACAGTGAATGAAACTAGTGAAAGCCAAGCACCAGTGATATCAAAAGAAAAGAGCTAAGCTAGTAATCTTGCCATACATATGCGTCAGTTTAACCTTATTTTACTTGTGGCCTAATTGGCAATATGCTCTCTTAGCGCCCTTGGAGTCTCTTTAAAGTTTTGGTTTGCTTTTGCTTAAATGCTAAATGTGTTTCAGTGTGGCTGCGGTGTATTCTTCAACGAAACAAAACCAATTACAACTTCGAAATCCCTAAAGACAAATATATCGAGAATCCAAAATAAATTTAACTCCTCACAGCTGTTCATCTGGAGAAAGGCCTTTCCCCCGCTGGATCATTAAGCCGTAAGTGACTGCCCTTCAGGCCATAATTCATGTTTGTTTATTTTGAAAGAGTACGCGCGGTTCATTCATACGCTCTTACTCTGTCAAAACCATTGATATATTTTTGGATATTATATTTTGTAACCTCTCTCTTGAAACGGCAATAACCAAAGAGAGATTAGCACACACCACCCAACAATTAAGCAATTTACAAGCCTAAGAGCAATCTAAACCGTGTCCATCCAAATCCATAAGAGAAACTGCAAAACCTCGTTCCCGCTCGAACAAATCATCAGTAGTTAAGTGCGGGCATGGACTGCCGCTAAATTGCGCCGTATGCCAGATTTTGCAAAACATGTATAGTCGGGCTTGCCAACCGACTTTCTGTCTTAACGCGTTTGCTTGTTTTTATAGTTGGCCCAAGAATAAGAAGCATATGTCCACGTAAAGATCAAACCTCTATCTCTTACCATCTCTGAGATCTGTTTGTTCATACGGATAGACGGAAAGACAGACAGACAGACGGTTGGACATGGCTAGATCGATTAAAGGGTCGGAGATGCTTTCTTCTGCCTGTTACATTCTTTTGCACAAACTTAATATACTCTGTGTTCCTCTGGTACAGAGTATAAAATTGTAGTCTGCGAGAAATTTACTAATTAACGTTGTAACATTGCAAGAACATAAGAGTTTTCTTATTAACATTCAAGCTGTGCCAATTTTTTGTGGACACCACTGTTAGCACTCCTCTAAATAAATCAACTGGGACAAAAATCAGCGTTGACAAGAATTAACTAAAACAGCAGTGGAAACTAGTCAACTGGTCCATTCAATTATTCATTTTGTATGCAATTTGAAATTTGAATTTATTCTGTTCAGCATTCTAATTAAATTTTTTACCGCATTCACACACACACACACCCATACACACAGCCAGATGCATGTTTGTAGCTTCAAGCCGCAAAAATTACGTATACGCACTGTACAGTGTACACTGTACACATGTATAAAATTATAAAGTTGTCTATGCGCGAAAAGTTGTTTCTTTTTTTTTTTTTGATTCGGGTTTTTGGTCAGTTAGTTTTCAGTTTTTGGGGGAAAATTGAATTTTTGAGTGAGCGAAACGCAATTTAATTATTTCGGACACAGATTTAAAGCTTCAGCTAGGAAATGCAATTCATATTTAATTGGCTGCAAACGAAGGTCAAAAAGGGGCTGGCAGCACTTGAAGGATGTGGGCGCAATGGCGGCCGCTCGAAAATGTTGTTGTGCCAACGCATTAACTGCAATGAAAATCCAAGAGCCAGCGAGCGCACCAGGAAGTGCAAATAACTGTTGCCAAACGATTCCAACGAAAAAGGAGGGGGCATGCAACGATTCCATGCTGTTTTGGCGCCTGTTCCCCTGTCGCTTGCCGCTTGTAGCAATGCATGCAAACAAGATTTAACGATAAAATTTTAATTAGTGCATAAATGGGCGCTTGATTGTGTGGGCGTGGCACATAGTGCAAGACATGTTGGCCATATGTACGCCAGCACTCGTACACCGATTGGCAGAGGACTAGGCGGATGGAGTGCGGGTGGGCCAGACACATTGCGGCTTTGGCGCGTTTTGCTTTTATTTGTTTTTCTGGCAACCAAACGCAGCTGCAGTTGCGTTTGAGCCGAGAGGAGACTGTTTCCGAAATTAAGCAATTTTGAGTGCCTGTCCCTGGGTATGAACGAGTTTGTGTAGCATGTATAAATATATGTATTTTACCATCAGAGTTCTTGGGCTTTTAATTTGTACTTTGTTTCGAGGACTGTGCAGCCGATAAGCGTTAATTTGAAAAGTTGAAGTGGAAAAAAAAGCAGAGTAATACCACTTCGAGGGCGGCTGAAACAAACATCTTGGACAACTAGTCATGAATTCCAACGTAGCGACTAGAAATCTGGATCATATTTGTTAACATCGAATAACACTGTGTAAAATGCCTATGCAAAATCCTTCTTTGGGCACCATTCTTAGGCCCGTTTTCTCATGTTCCTGGTTTTGCAAATCTAGGTGGATTTGCTGCATTTGCTTTGCACATGTTCATGGCTAAGCATCTAGATCAGCGATGTTCCTCCATAGCCTTGCCTTCATTCGCTGCCCAGCCGTCGTTGAGGGCAGTTCAAAGCTGGGCTGTGTCGTTTTGATATCGCTCACTAATACACTCTCACTTTTTGGCCTCGCTCTTCTTGAACATTGCTGATCTATATGGATTTTGTAGCAATCTACTTCATCCTCATTGATTTGAAAACCATGTACTTGGTTTTCTTTGGCATGGTATTCTTATGTATGCTCGCATATGGTCACACTGAAAAATATGTGTAAACAAAAACACAGCTTTTTCGCAACCAAACTTCGAATTCCTCTTAAAATAGCATGAAAACATTTGGTCGTAAAAATCGTTTTATATGTATTTACATGATATGAAATCTGTGTATTTTTATAGATTTTTTTTAGTTACTGCTGGCATGCTGTGAAAAGAAGTGGCAAAAATGATTTCCGCACACAATGTTTGTAGTATTTGCGTTTATATTAGAACTAAGTCTCAGGCACAGCACTGTGAATTCCGTTGAAGCCAAGGCAAAATAGTAAAAAGGAACAGGAAAAATAATTTATACTCTATATACATACATATAGATGCTGCATACGATGAGGCGCAACAGCTCGACAGGTACTAACTTTATTCAATATTGTAGCAGTTTTTCTTGGCTGTTGCTCTCTGCTTACCTCGATGTCTGTTTTTATTTATTTTCTTGTTCGTTTTGCCTGTTTATTTTTTTTTACAGCTCACCTCGATTGCTGCTAGACATGCACTTTGCATACATTTTTGCTTTTACGATCTGACGCTGCTGCTGCGTTGAAATATTTAGTAGATAGTGAACTATGTGTGTGTGTGTGTGTGTGTGCGTGTGGCCTGTTGAAATATTTATTAAAATAACCAAAAGGTATGCAAAAAAACAGCGAATGGGTCAAAGAGTTGGCTAACCAGATAGTTATTTGGATTTAAGATCAAGATTATAGTGAAATCTGCGAACTGTGGCATTTAAATATTTGTTGTTTTGTGCAAGCTTAATTAATTTTTTCCATGCTAGGAAGCAAATCGTACAATCAAAGAACAAAAATACTTACAAGGGTAGCCTCATAAAGCAAGATCAATGGCGTGACTCATTGAAAACTTATGACCAAGCATAATTAGCCGAATTATCTTTAAAGAGTGTTCAATTAATGCTTCAAATCCGATCTCTCGAGAAACCCATTCAGGGCTAGGGGCCTTTGAATATGGGTTTTAGCGATCTGGCTTTGATTTTAGTCAAAGTGGTCTTTAGCCGGCTGAAGGTCGCTAGAGGCTTATTTTTAGTTGATTTACCATATAGCCTGATTTCACTGTACCACTTTGTACCAGAGGTACACAGCAAAGAACTGCAAAAATAGACTTTTTCTTGATTTCATCATACACAAAAATTCCCACTCACGTTTAATCACTCAACTAAGAATGCCGTTGAATTAAATTCAAACCAGCGAACGCTTCAATCGGTTGATTACGAGCCGATTTTGCATCATGTATTCCCTCTAGTACGGCTGGGGTCAGTCACAGTTTTTGCGTGAACCCAGCGTTGCTCTTTGTACGGTGATGCGTCGTGACGACAACGATTGAGGCTTATGTCGCTTTCCTGCATGGCATTTCGTCTACCTGGCATTGCGTCGACCTAGCGTGTCTGGAGACCCGTCAACGTATTGAGCGGACATCGCCTTGCAAAATACGTCAGTCAAACACATTGTAAGGGTATAAGGGTGGGTCGACGACAGTCACAAAATCGTCGACGGAACGTTGATACAGAGTTGGTCGGCAACAAAACTCTCCGTTCAAAATACTCAGAATCACACTAGCAAAAGAGACATGCAGTTGAGCGAGTGTCGGCTGATTGAATATGCTCGCACGTAAATAAGATTTCTTCTTCACCAATACAAACACATTTTTCTGTTCCTCACCCTTTCGCAGGCGCTGTCAACAACACCAGAACAACTTCCTTTCTCTCTCTTCCATTTGAGTCCGCAGCGCTGTTTCAGCATATGCCAAAAAATCATTCGCGTTCATTCTCACTCTAATCAATCATTGTAGGGCAGAACGAACAGACACCCGAATCGATTGGTAAGTATGAAAGCGAATATGAACATACTCTGAGCGCCAACAAGGTTCGGTTGCCCATGTAGGATTAAAACTCAACGACGTATGTATATGTGTGTATATCAGATAGGCAGGCAAGAAATACGTTCACATTTTATCATTGGTGTGTGTGAGTGCAGCGCAGAAATTGCTCTCAATTTTAGTAGCAACGACTGCGCAACAAGGCGCAAGCCGAACACGCAACGCGACGGCGCTAGTACTGCTTATACTGTGTGTGTGGAAGCAGCGCTGCTTTGAAATTTTTACTATGCACACGATTTAGGAATGTGACTGCCTTGGTGTATACGAACAGTTTGAACGGTTGAACGCAAAGGCAACTTGTTTAGGGTGTTGATTATTTATGAACGTTTTGCAATCACCCGAAGCTGTTCTCTGGTACACAGAGTATATTAAGTTTGTGCAAAAGTATGTCACAGCCAGAACGAAGCATTTCCGACCCTAAAAGTATATATATTCTTGATCACAACAGGCGAGTCGATATCTGTCCGTATGAACAAACAGATCTCAGAGATGGTAAGAGATAGAGGTTAGACAATATGGGACATGTTCTTATACTTGCAGGCAGATCAAGTTTATTTTCAATTTTTGCCACGCCCCCTCCCGCCCCAGCAAATTGCAAAAAACGTCATATCTCCCACAGTTTTATAGATAGAAGGTTCGTTCCTTCTGGACATGATTTATAACTGTTTAAAGTTCTGATTGCATGGAATTGGCTCAACGATCAGGAGTCATTTAGCGAAACACCATCTGATGATTGGATGGAACCATGAAACAGCTGTAAGGGTTTGTTTTGGTGAGTCACTGCATAAGTTGTTTATAGTTGTGAACAAACGCAACTTCTTGACCTCGAGCCAGCCAACTCATTACTAATTAAAATAAACAATCTCAGTCTCTTGGCTTGGAATTCGCACAAGAGAAAAGGGAATCCGAAGGCCAAAGCTTGAGAAGCATGGCTAGTTACTTCACAGCTGGCGCTAACAACTTGTGAAAGGTGACCGGGTGTATAAATTTAAAAAAAAATCTTTTTCATCAGACGACTCGAGGTGGGATCTTCCACGCCCGGCCACGACTTCTTGCCACAGGAAAAAGCGGTCAATAAGAAACATTACCTGGAACTTATGCATAATTTGCGTGAAGCTATTCGTCAGAACTTTTCCGAATTACGGAAGAACAAAAATTGGCTTTTGCACCATGATAACGCCCCTGCTCACAAATCGTTGCTTGTGAGCGAATTTTTGGCCAAAAACAACACTAACAAAGCCGCAGCCACCAAGAGAACACTTCTAATTCAGAATTTTTTCACTTTAATTTGCATTGAGGGAAATGTTGTGGACATGTATTGAATGCAGTACTGGCTAAATACTCTTTCTACATTCATGCAAGCATTCTACATTCATGTTTAAAGAATAACACCTTAATAACACTTATGTAGTGTGTTTTCGACATATTTAGCATATTTTTCGACATATTAACATATTTTCCGAAATATTTTGCATAAAAAAATTGCTTATTTCTTTTATGTCTTATATGAAGAAAAACATAGAATCCGGGGTCTAGTAATTACATATTTGTTTTGTGAACAAAAAATCAGAAAACTAAACAAACGCCAGCTTTTGTTGCCATGTTATCTGTTGAGAATGTACATTTCCAGTGGAATCAGCAAACATCAAAATGTACATTTGTATGGAATCGACAAATTTCAGAAGTATACGAGTACATGTGTGTCAGTAGAACTAGCCTATTATATTGATATAAAACCAAAACAGTATCTGTTCTTTAGTTTCGGTTCAGCTTCAATTTTGATTGCTCGAAGTCATCTAAAGCACGAACTACGAGCATCCGCCGTCAGTAACAGCTATCGATCACTGCTGCATCACTGGTCAGCATTTACGTCCAAGAGATTGCAACGGTTTACACAGAGAACAGTTTTGATTCTCGCTGGCTTTTGACACGCATGCAATTTTCAGCCAGTTGGCCTAAACCCACAAATTTATGTTTTAATTAAAATATGTAAATGCGCCAAATTGTGCAGCATATACATGTTAGAGGAGTAAGGGGACCTGCAGGAAAAATCAACGAAAAACATTTCACCAATAATGCAATTGCCAAGTTGGGCTGTGTGTGTGTGTGTTTGTGTGTTTGTAACCAAATTTTGAAAATGGCGCGTTTGGTCACAGCCACCCACCACGAAACAAATTTAGTTTATTTGCTTGTAATTGCAAACAACTGGGTGCTCCTTCTCTGTCGCTCTCTGTCAACGACCACTAACGAATTTATTTTGGTCATCCTGCGGCATTTGCCATAGTGAAAGTGCAGATATTTGGTTTTGACTTTTGTTGTTTTTAGGGAATTTAAAAAACGTTTTTCAAGGTTAAATGTTGCGAATGGAAAAACAATAATTTTTTATTTAAAACATCAAAAATAATGATATATTAAAACCAGAACTAAACGTTGGTTTTGATTTCGTAATAGTTATTTAACTCAGTCTACGTAGAATCAAATTTGGATTGAATAGGTTAATTAATGTGACTGCAATACCTCGAAATGTGAACAAATCTCGTTTAAGCCTGACAATTTCTTCAAATTAAGCGCCGGAAAATATCATAATTATTAAGCCAAATCCTTTGCCACAATATGGGAAATCTTAATCAAAAAACAAATCCCTCCAAAACCCTCTCAAAAGTCGCACAGCAAATAAAATGTTACTTCAAAGCCAGGAATATGAGACCACTAATCCCAGTCGCCACAGTGAAATTGAATATAAAAATCTAGATAAAAATGAAAACAAATCTGTTCGCTGCCTGAAATAAAACGCAGCTAAAGTGTAATATTGACAACAAGTCAGCTACAACACACACACACACACACACAGTCTCACACAAATAAGCATATTGTGGCAGCAAATTTATTTTCAAGTCTCCTCCATTTTGGTTTTGTTTGTTGTGTATTCAGAGTGCGCCTTTTGTTTATGCTACACTTTATTGCGCTTTTGCAATTTCGCGTTTCCGTTTCCTGTCAAATCAGCCATAAAAGGAGAACCAAAAAAGGAAGAAATACAACAAAAAAAAGTCAAAACCGTGACCCCGCCCATCATTTACAACGGCTGCCTTCATCTTCGAGCGCCTATTACATTTCGCAGTCGAATAAACAATACCAACATCATTTGCACCTCCTTCATTATGGGGCTGCCTTCTCGTTATTTGTCAAACAAATAAACAGCAGGCAGAGCGGAGAAAGATGGGGGAGGACAGCTACGTGCAATTGTCTCGCTTGGGCCATGATTTCCTCATCATTATCATGGACGCCTCGTGTTTACATTTTTTACAGGCAAGTGACAATTTATTGTCATCTGCTTCGTCTTCGTCTTTACGCTTGTTTTGTTTTGTCGTCTATTTGCATTGCCTTCATTTTCGCACTTCGGCAAACTGGTTGTAGTTTTCCCTCTACTTTCTTTTTCTCCCATTTTTTTATTTTTTTGCTCTAGAAAATTGCGAACTTGCGAAATGAAGTGCAAAATTCAAACGGAAATTGAAATGGCAATGACAGAGTTGAGCTTTCGTTCGCTCGTTCGTATTTTGCTTTTACTTAGTGCCTTTCCTGTCAAGTCAACTCCTCCAAGGCCTGGACTTCTTTGGGCCTGGTCACATGTTCCCTGCAGCTGCATGAAAATATATATATATGTATATGTATTTATGTTCTTTTTGTGTCGTTCTCCAAAATGAAGTTGAGAAAATGGCGATTTTCTCAAGCGTAAACTAAACACTTGAAATGCGAAAATAAATAAAACTGGACATCATGGCGATTTATTGGTGATGATGATGATGCAAGCAGCTTTACATTGGTTTCGAATTGGGCGCACAAATGTTGAATGCCACTGAAGCATGCATAATAATGCGACAGTGAACTTTTCACAAAAATGTTCAAGTTTTAAGGAGATTAAGATAAAATGCGCTTGAAGAATGGTAAGTTAATAAATTTAATCAAGACCAGAAGGTTGTTCCATCGTTCAGTAACCAGGCGCCAGGTTTGATTCCTTGTTAATAGTTTGTACGAAGCAAAGGGCATCCTTATCGTGTTTTTCGCTGGGAGGAGTTGGATGGTAGTGCCTTTTCTAGCTAGTTGCGGTGTCCAAGCACCCAGACGACGTAGATACAGAGAAGTATGAAGCAGCGAGAAGCGCAGTAAGACTCCGGGAACTGAAACTTCTTAAAGCATCTACTTCAGGCCACAGCAGCATCCTACAGGAGGTAGGAATAAATGCAGAGGCAAAGGAAAGTGACTGCATTTCCGTTCAGAAATGGAACGACAACTTTGGAATTTGGTTCCCGGAGAGAGAGGAATGGAAGCAAGACACTACCGCCAGGGAGAAAGAGCTTAGACGGTTCGAAAACGGAAGAAGGCACAGCAGCAGGCATCTTCTCCGAAGAACGTGCGACACAGCTCTCATACCGTCTAGCGAACTGGTGTTGCGTTTTCCAAGCAGAGATTTATGCCGTCTGGCAGGCGGCCAAATTGATACTCACCTTGGAGGAAACTCCAAGGAACATTTCAATCTTGGTCGACAGCCAGGCAGCCATTAAGGCTCTGTCATCAAAAGCTAACAAAGAGCAAACTAGTCCGCAGTACGGCGACAGCACCGAACCAAATACCAACAGGACTCCATTACCCTCGTCTGAGTACCTGGTCGCGCAAACATACCGGGCAACGAGGGAGCGGACGAGTGCGCAAGGAACGGTTCTGCGCTGCGCTGGACATTCAAAGACCCCTGCAGGATATCATGACGGAAGTACAGTTGAAGGCCAGAACTATGGCAGAACGACAATGGGACCTCGCACCCGGTTGTAACATCTCCCGATCGCTCTGGCCCAGATACTCACCCAAAAGAACTTCCCAACTCCTACACTTTAAGAAGAACAGGACTAGAACAGGAGTCATAAGGGGGCACTGCACCATTGGTCATATGGACATCAGGATGCGCGTGCCCCACCTTGACGACTTGTCGTAGTTGAAGAATGAGGAGGTAACAGAAAGCATCCAACACCTTGGACTGCCCAGCACTTCGTGAGGAAACGGCAGCATCTGGGCAAACTATTCTTCGAAGACCTGGGCAGTCTGGCAAATGTGCCTCTAAAAGATTCCTCAAAATCGTTTAAATAGATAAACTGTGCAGAACCTGAACAAAATCAGCGACTAAAACCGGAAAATGACAGATGACCAAACAACAAAAAAGCCAATGGCTTAAGCAGTGACCAAACAGTGACCAAAACAGTGATCAAACAGTGACCAAAACAGTAACCAAAACAAGCAACTTAAACATAAAACAAAGACCAAAACAGTTACCAAACAATGACCACCAAAAAACAGTCAAACAAAAAACAGCGACCAAACAGTGACTAAAGCAGTGACCAAACAATGACCAAAACAGGGACCAATCAGTGGCCAAAGTAGCGACTAAAACCGTGACCAAACAATGACGAAACAGTGACCAAAACAACGAATAAGCCAATGGCTTAAGCAGTGACCAAACAGTGACCAAAACAGTGATCAAACAGTGACCAAAACAGTAACCAAAACAGCAACTTAAACAGTGACTAAAACAAAGACCAAACAATGATCAAAACAGGGACCAATCAGTGGCCAAAATAGCGACTAAAACCGTGACCAAACAATGACGAAACAGTGACCAAAACAACGAATAAGCCAATGGCTTAATCAGTGACCAAAACAGTGACCAAAACAGTGACTAAAATAATGACTAAAACAGTGACCAAACAGTGACCAAAACAGTAACCAAAGCAGCGACTTAAACAGTGACTAAAACAATGACCAAACAGTGACCAAGGGCCAAATAGCGACTAAAACCGTGACCAAAAAAAAAAACCAAAAGAACCTTTAACCGAAACGTTAATTCTTGGGTAGTATTGTCGATCAGCATCAACAGCCGATTTTATACAGCCATGACCGTTATATATGTTGACTCCTATTGTCTTCAAGCAGATCAAGATTGTTTTAAACTTTTGCCAAACCCCCTATAATTTTAAAGACATCGAGCTCATATCTTGCATTTTAGTGTCTGTGCCTAAGCCTCCAAGGTTTTCAAAAAGATCCGATAATAAATGGCACGAACAACGTGCAACGTACTACGTTTATGCTTAAATAATAAGTCATGATTTTTTCCCCCTTAAAGTATGCTGTATTTGGGGCAGGAAATAACGCCCCGGGCATTAGTGAACAACTTTTGTTGTAATGACTCGCTCCAAACTCTTCTTAAATTAATTCCGTAAAACTTTAATTTACAAATTTGGCAATTTTTAACTAATGTTGGCTTTTTTGCAAGCCAATTTCGCTTACCTTTAGATCTCTTCAAGCGTTTTTAACTCAAATCGTCAAATACAAGTAAATCATTTTTACTTCCACTGATAACCCTTCTGCTTCTCTCCCACTCCTACAGCCAAATTATGCATAGACAGACACAAATTTCTTGACTTAAGCAAACTTTACCTAATGGCTAATGTATGCAAAAAAAAAAAAAAAACCGCCTAAATTCAAGGTTATCTGCATGATTAACGAGCCGAACAATCTGTGGTCACAAAAACTTTGCAGACTGTGAGGCATAAAAATGGGCAGGCCAGACGAACAAAAATCAAAGTCAACATCTACTCAAAACATAATTTCCTCAGTTAAAACCGATTCGAGTTCAAATTCGTTACAAACAGTTGTAGAATACAGAAAATATCTCTAACAAAATTTGCAAATTTTATATAAGTACGTAAATATGGTGGATGAGAATAACTTGCAGAGTGCGTACGAACAGCTGATCGAGGAGAGCATTAAAGTGCAATTTGAAAAAAATGGCACATTGGCACAAATTCGCAGCGATCTACATGTGAAGGTGCTGCAAATGCTTAGAGGACAATTGGCCTTGCTTCCAAATGAGTTGCTCTGTGGTAAAGGAGGTGACGGTGATGCCGAGGGACACAATCGAGGTATAGTGGGTCTAATCAATCAGCTTATCATGGAGTATTTTAAATGGTATGGCTATAAACATACAATGGAAACTTTTAAAATGGAGTCCGGGACGAAACTTCCGCTGCGTAAAGAACTGGAAGAGAAGCTACAAAGTAAATTTGGTTTAAAAGAGCTGCCCATTTTAATGGATCTGATAATGCGAGAACAGGGACAGCACATTAAAAGGAATACGACCAAGGAGATCTTTCGGCCAACTCCAAATAAGAATCTTTTGCCAGAACGTTGCAGTAAGCTTAAAGAAGAGCAAGAAGCTTTCCACAAAGTAGATGAATCGACTATAGCAAGGCGGCAATGTGTGGCAAAAGAATTCTTTCAGGCTAAAATCTCAAGAAACTTCAATCGTTAAGACTACAGTTGTCAATCAAATGAAACCCATGATCAGGCCCATAAGACTTCCGGATCCCATACAATACAAGAAGAACAATGCCAAGAACCCTAAAGAGGACTCCACATCTGATGAAATGGATTCTCATTCTTCTTCCACTGATGATGATATGTTCTCTGATATTCCCGATAGACATTACTATCGCGAAGAGGAACCACCCGAGTGCATATATCCATTGGGTTTTGGTGAGGAAGGACCGTACAAGGAAAAACAAATGGCAGCAGAATGTTTATATCAAAAGTATCAAAAAACAAAAGGAAAAAGAAGCCAAGCCTTTATCAAAGTCTCCATTCACAGCATTAGCAACAACAACCAAGAAAACCAATCGTTCCTTCAAACGTAATGCCTCCGAAGTATCTCATCTTTTTGAAGAAAAGTCCCTCACACCCATAAGCTCAGATGCTGCTGCTATGAGCCTTCAGTTCAAAAAGATCTCCAGCAAGACCAAGAACTCACCTCAGCTTGCTAGTACATCGAGACGTACCAAAATCTTGTGGAATAAACAGCGTGCGAATGGAGAGAATTCAGAGATAGAACTTGATTTGGCTGTTATAAAACCAAAATGTCCAGACACCATGATCGATCGCATTCAGTTGGACAGCGATGATGATTAAAAAAAATTCACTCAGCCATATCTAAATTATAGAAGGTAGTCGATCATTTTCCGGAAAGGTTCTTTTTATACTTGTAAAATTGTTTGTCTGTAAATTAATGAAGATTATACTTTGTAAACTGATTATTCAAATTGTACCTACACTCCAAAATAAGAGCGTAAGAGTACAACTCCTATATACATGTTAATCAGTATACTATAGGGTCTCAAAGTTTGTTTTTGGATAATTGCCATAGTCTTCCTTTAACCTCATTGTGTGCTGCTCTCAAGCTCTCTGTTAAGCGTCGTAGCTGTTGTTCACTCAGGCTGGTCGGTCTGACATCAACCCAATAACAGGCCCATTTCAGTCAAGCGGTCCCAAAGTGTGAGTTACTTAAAGACCGAAAAACTGTTTTTTTTTAGACAACTGCAATGAGGGCGGTGGCGCCCTCTGGTTTAGACCATTATCTAAATATAAAAAAAAAAACTGTTTACCAACGAAAGTGTATGCACGTTATGTATTTTACGGCTCATACACTTTATATCAGAGATTCTAAAACCACCCCTATTCTCCGATTCCCTCTCGCGGAACCACCGCTAAGTATTACCTCACGAGGGGGAGATGGCATGAAAGCCTCAACTAGATCCATGTCTAGGATTTTAATTTGAATTGCGCATTCTTTCAGCGCGACGCAAGGATTTGATTACTTCTGCGGCCATGGTGCAATTAGCAGCCCAATTGTTTTGCGAGCTAAGTAGGATATCCATCAAGTCAGCGACTGTGAATGGCCTCCCAATGCCTATGCTTAGCTCTTCCCGCTCTGCAGAAAATCTTGGACAGACAAAAAAGACATGTTCTGCGTCTTCAATAGAAGTTTGTGCAAAAAGAATCCGTCTCGTGCTTAAGCCTATAAAGATAGGATTTAAAGCATCCATGTCCTGTTAGTAATTGGGTCAAATAGAAGTCGACCGTCCGTGTTTACCACCACTGCCGTATCAGTCGCCTTGTCCAGCGGCCGTTAGTTGTAGACATCCATCTCGTCTGTCATTGTGCCATCGTACGCTCCCTCCGCCAATGGTCTGTAGGAGGGCTTCTACTTCCATCGCAAAGAGGACGAGCGGGACCATTCCCGCGAGGACTAGTGCGGCGTCATCCGATACTATTCGGAAGCCACTTAGCACCCTTAGCGCACATCTTCTGTAAGCGCCTTTGCCACGGCTGTGTGATGTCATACAGGGGCCCATATTGGCGATGCATAGAGAATAATTGACTTGACCACATGCCGCTTCACCAATCTGATACGCTACCGTTCTCCCAAATGTTGGTAATTATTTAATTAGGGCTACATATAAAAAATAAAAAAAAAACTTTAAATGGTTAGCAAGTGAAACAAAATAACAAACATTAAACCAATATACTCTTTATCACTTCTTTTAGTTGATTCTCATCTTCCCACGATAGTAATCTATAGACCATTCATCCAGGACTGTCTTAGTCTTGTGGGAGCCAGGCTTAGTCCATTCGCGTCGAGCCATGCGCTGACAAGTACCACAGTCATTGGTTTTCTCCTTTTACATTATTTTTATCAGTGTAGAAGAAAATTTGGTGGGCCTCACCACATATATCGATGACGGAGTGGCTGCCTCTACGTTTGATTCGTCCGTCTGTCCGTCTATCCGTCCTTCTATCCATCTGTTTGTATGAATGCGTCGATCTCAGAGACTATAAAATATAGAGCCATGTAGGTTGCATGGGGTGTATACCAGATCCAGATCGAGCTTGTTTCAGATTTGGAAAATTCCCGATTCATTTGATTCATTTGAAAGCTCGAAAACATTTTGTTAGAAATCAACGAATTACAAAATAGAAAGGCAACACTGCGTATGAGTAATATCAAAAACTTTGGAGCCCCGCCGCGTCCACTAAAACATAACTTTTTAAACTTTTTTCTTTTTTCATGGTAAATACACACCATAAACTAGCGAATAAGGTGGTGCCAGAATGACCTTAGATTTT
Organism: Lordiphosa collinella; assembly: GCA_018904265.1. Classification (NCBI taxonomy): domain Eukaryota; kingdom Metazoa; phylum Arthropoda; class Insecta; order Diptera; family Drosophilidae; genus Lordiphosa; species Lordiphosa collinella. The sequence goes on along the minus strand of JAEIFV010000702.1, from coordinate 143,468 downwards.
CCATACAAAAAACAAGACCGTATCAAATGCCTTGCTGTAATCCAGCAAAGTCAAAAACGTCACCTGTCCATTGTCGATACTATTTCCGTCGTACAACTTTTGTTTTTCTGTAAGCCAGATTGTTTCTGATTTAATAAATTGTTGGAGACCAAGTACGCACTAATTTGATTAGCAATCAAGTGTTCCTAGACTTTGGAAAAAAGACATATCGGCCTTTGATTCGGCGGTGTCCCAGAAAATCTCTTCCAACCAAACCAAAATGGGTCCTAGAAATCTTTCGGTTGATTTCAAACTCGTATTTTGTTGGGAGAGTTTGGCAAACAACCAATAAGCAAAAGCAAACATAACAACAATAGCGAAATTCACGAACCCACGCAATATATCACTGTTTTTGCAGTCGGACCATATTTCACACACTTTTCACGAAAAGAAATCGCGAAGACCGACTGTCAATACCGTTATGTGATATGATATGTGTGACATGGGAAAGAATTTTTGGAAGTATTACTTTAAGAAATTTTGGGTGAATCTCATCAATACCAACCGCATTAGATTTTATTTTGAGAACACATTCAAGGACTTCACAATGACTCACATGCACAAAATAAAGCTACTATCACTGTTTGAAATGGATTCGCTGTCTTCATAGTAGTTATATTGAACTTCAGGTATATCTGATTGCATAAAATTTGCATTAAGGTAGTCCACATCTACTTCCTCTTCGGGAACTTTGGTCTTCTGCATTTCAATACCTAATCCTCTATTTCCTTTCCACCGCTGTCCCGTACAGATTGCATTATTAAACTTACTGCAAAAATATGTTCTTTTTGCACTACAAATAAGTGACTGTTCTGCCTGTTACATACGTTTTCACGACTTTAGTATATCCCTTTTACTCAACGAGTAATAAAATTGTTTAATTTTCTAAGAATTTTTGAATTTTACCATTAGGCCATTTCCCCTTATTCAATTACTTGACTTTTATCTATCATATTCAACACAAATATAATCTTTCTATTCTTTCATGTCAATTAACCCCGTCTCACTTAACCGTTCAGTTCTCTATCCATTATCCTTTACACCATCTGCATAAAATCAATCAAATTGTGTCGAGCTGCTTAAAAGCTGCCCTGGCCCAAAGGCCTAATTAATTGATTGAAGATGTCGTTTGGTCATGTCCTGCATTGTTGTTGTGGCGGCCTCATGTTTCCTGCTCCTGCTGTGGCTCCTTTTGGCCAGCCTCCTTTTGTTGACCTCGCTGTTGCCACGGTCCCAGTTGCAACTGTCATAATATTGACTCATTGGTCATGTAATTAATGGTGTTAAGACTCGCACGCCATTTTAATGCAATTCAATTGACAGGCAGCATCCGTTTTGCGTTTCCCCTGCCGCTGGCCAAGCATCTGGGATATTGATTTCAATTATAATGAGGCAGGTCGCAGGGTGTAGTATTGTTCGTCCCCCATGCCCCATAGGCATAATCACTAATTGTTGGCCAGCTGGTTTGTGTTTCGAATATTAAATGACGAAAGAAGAATCTATGGTGTGAGTATGGTTCTTTGCTCAACCTTAATGGAACTAAGTGTAGCAGATAAGGTTCACATTAAGTCTTTATATCGTTTTTATTTTAATCAGAGCAGTTCGTGGAAGGAAATTAATTAAATACACAGTGGCAAAGAAGCCATCTTGTCTTATTGTTTCTTAACTTATTCAAATGTTTATTTAATTCACAGAAAATATAAAGCTGAAATCAATCCGAAGCGGGACTGAAAACTGGGTAATCCCGAGCAGGCTTAAAATGATCCTGTTTCTCAAATATATAAGAAAAGTTGGGTTCCTTAAGGAACGTCGAAAAGTATGTAACGTTTTTTAGTACTTATACTTGTAGGAAGAAGAAGCAGGGACATTTCGCTCAGCCTGAGAGTGCCATTAGGGGAATTTGTTGAGAGTGTAGGTAATCCAGCATTTCATTGAACTTTGAGTATAGTCCTGAGTCTAATCCTTCCCTAATGAATCATGAACGAGAAAATAAATGAATCCAAGCACAGAGAGACAAGAAAACAACTTGCTACATAACTTTCCTTTATTTCAAATCAAATAATTCCACATCAAATCTAGTTGATATGACAGTCATGTGCCTGATTTTAAGCCAAACTCTTTCAACTCATCCATCTCCTGAGCCCCCTTAAAACTTGTCACTTGTTTCACAAGATGCAGCCGTAAACTCTTTTTATCCGACTACTTCTGACGCGTGCACAATCATGACAATCCTGGTTAGGGGAATCCTTTTAAGAAATCACGTTTCTGCCAGTTTTCACATGTCAGCGAGACGCGACCAATGCCACGCTTGCCACTAATGAGGCTCGTTAGCGTGGTCATTCAGTGAGTAATCTCTCGCTCACTCTTTCGATCTGTCGTTTTGGCCCTTAATGTATGCAACAAGCCAAATTGTACAAATTGTACCAGGCAAATCGATAAAGTAATTTGGCCATTGCAAAACAAACGACTGGCAAGTGGCGCTCAGCTGCTGTCCCAATCCCCAGTGCCCGTTTGGTTGGTAGCACCACCCGCGAACGTTGGCCACATAATTTTGTTTGGCAGAGCAGCACGTAGTCGATGACTGAGTGACTGGCTGACGGAGGAGGAGGGCAGGGAGACTGGGCTGTTCCTCGCCTAATTGCAGCGCCATCTTGCGGTTATGCTTGCTACGTGCGTTTGTCGCACGTTCGGCTAATTAAAATTGCATTTTTCGTTTGTTGTTGGTTTGAGGCGGGGGTGGGGGTTATTGATATGGCATGCATACACATACATACGCACGAATGTGTGTATATGTACTATATTGTGATATCGTGCCACCAGTTGGTTAAGTGGCGTCAGCTTGGTTTGACAAAGTGGAAATGCTTCTGGGGTAATTGCACAGCGGAAAAATGGAAATATTTTAACAGGTTCCGGGACCATTCATCTAGCTGAATTTACAACTTTTCCATACATGTTTTACTACTCTATTTTTATACCAGTTACTCGTAGAGTAAAAAGGGTATACTAAAGGGGGTCTTCTCATTGAGCAACTTTTTTTTTCGACTTTTTTTTTTTGCATTTATTTATAGCTTGGATATTCAAAAATATCCCCCCAAAAGGATTTTCGAAAACTCGAATTAGTTTAGGAGATATAGTCCTTTTAGTGACCCAATGTGACCTAAATTCCCAAGCAACTGCAAACTTAAAGCGCGTTTATCTCGAAACCACGTTTTTCGAACTGGCGGCCATGATATCTCCAGTTCAACTGAACCGATTTTCATGAAACAAAGTGGAATCGACGCAGAATTGTCACCATTCTCGGGTGAACCTCGACCATAATTTTAAAAAATTTTTACTATTTTTTTTTTACACTAAACTACAAAAAAAAAAGCCCGAAATTGAAATTTTTTTTGAATGGCCGCCATTTTGTCAAAAAAATCACAAAATTAAGTTTGAGGATCACCCGAGAATTACATCTATACTGATTATAACCCCGTTTTTTTTTCATTTCGGACGCTCCGGAGACCCGGAATCGTGGCCGCCGTGACGACACCTTTTTTTTCACCACCAACTTTGAAGTCTCATTACTTTTTGAACAGCCCTCGTATCGAGGCAAAAAAAATTTTTTATTTACTTTGAACCTTTTGTAATACAATAAATAAAAAAAAGTTTTCAATTATTCTTTGCGTTTTCAAATAACGAATTTTTTTAAAACAGGGTAAAAAAAACGGGTTTTGAATGAGAAGACCCCCTAAAGTCGTGCAAATGTATGTAACTGGCAGAAGGAAGCATCTCTAACCCCATAAAGTATATATATTTTTGATCAGCATCAACAGCCGAGTCGGTATAGACATGTCCGTCTGTCTGTATGAACACCTAGATCTCGGAGACTAGAAGTGCTTAGTATTGTCCCTACGCAGATAGAGTTTATTTCATTGTTGGCTTACATAATATTGAAATGTTCACATTAATGTTAATGCTCTGTTAATTAACATAAGGAAAGGCAATTAAACACTAATGTCCCTGAGTAACGGGTATATCGAAGTCGGGCAGGACCAACTTTAACTTGCGCTCTCGTTTTATTCTTAGGTCAGGAGCAACAGGGAGAGGTGATGGGTATGTCTTACGGTGTTCACACATTTGCAGTTGCAGTTGCATTTTCCTTATTTATAAGTTTCACAAGATTCATAAATATGCACACACAGCCTCAAGAAATATGCGTGCTTTATATCAAATGCCTGAGAGTGCGAGTATGAAATGCTTTTAGAATTTTCATGTTTATTTTGTTCCCATTGCTGACATGGCTTAAAAGTACTCACGAATGATAGACGTGAAGACAAAGATGTGTTTTTGTGTTTTTGTTATGAACTGAACATGTATTGGTATGCCGGTTGGATACCTTTGAGAAGTGTGAAGGCAACATTTTATTCAAAGATGGCACCTGATTCTCAGGTATTTAAAACAAGATAAATATTTTTATTTCTTTGCAACGAAAGGAGTTTAATTTCTTTTTCTCTTTTTTTTTATACTAGTATGTAGAAGGGTTAAAAAAGAGTCCCGCAGTAGGGCATCAGCTAAGGTCCAGCCGTTTCTGGATGGCTTTGGTCGATGGGCAAACCGCTGGAACATAGCCGTAAATGGCCAGCACCGCACGTTTTCCCTGAGACCCGGGAAAGTTGCGCGAGTGCGACTCCAAGGGTCTAGAATCCCGCATCTGGATTTTTCTGTAAAATACCTTGGTGTTTCTTTGGATCGCCGCTTGACCTGGAAGGCCCCTGTGACTCGGGCAGCAGCTACTGTTACAGCTAAGGCAAAGGAACTTGACTGGCTTCTCAAATCACGTAGCGGTCTTTCGTTGCGCTGTAAAGTCCTTGTGTAGGCTATAATCATGCCTTCCTGGACATGGGGGATCCCGCTGTGTGGTACGGCATGCTCCACAACCCTGAAGAAACTGGAGTCTTCTATAAGCCAACACTCCATTCAATGTGAGGCATTCAACTCTTTACCGTGATCTGGACATTTTCCCATTATGCGCCCAGATAAACATGCATACCAGCAGATACCATGACCGTCTGGTGGCCCACTCCAATGGACTTGCTTCTGATCTGGCGACAAACAGGCTCAGAAGAAGACTTAACCGACGATATCCCTCCGATCTTTGGATCCATGGAAGGCATCCCTCGGGTCGCCTCCTTAACTTAGCTTAAGTGTATTATCTTGGCGCCCCTCTCCTACATATGGTTGCACGCTGCTGGTCTCAGCTGAACGACCCCTCCAGTATCTGTAAGGCTTGTTATGCCTCAATCCCAGGCGTTTGCCGTGCTGTTCTAGTCCTTTATTAAATTGGTACTCCTTGTTAACTACTTGTAAATAGATTAAGTTCTTTGAATCAAATATTTCCAATTATATTGAAAAAAAAAGGATAACTTATTAAGATTTATTCTTGCAAATAAAAAGTCAGAAGGAAGCATCTATACATCTTTTTCATATATAAAAAAGTGAAAGTTTGTTTGTACATTTGTCCCTTATGGGCGTCTAAGCCCCTGAACCGATCTTTACGAATCTTTCACAGTATGTTCATGTCGAACAGGAAAGTGTCATAAGCCCTAAATATTGAAAGATTTGCAAATTTCGATTTGAACAGGGATTATTGTAAAGATTTGATATACGGCAACTGTAGACAGGTAAATATGAATTATAAACCAAACGGTCAAAAAAGTCACGAAATTTGCAAATATTTTCATGAGTTTAGATCATCATGAAGACAAGTAAATAGAGGCAAAGATCAAACGCTCCAAAATGTTTATAGCAATCGATTTGCAGCCAACTTTATCTTGAATGAAATCGCTCTCATAAGACTTATAAGGACCCAGGCGAAGCCGTGTATTGAGCTAGTATACTATATTCTTGAACAGTATCAGCAGCCAAAACGTTAAAGCCATGTCCGTTTATCAATCTGTCCGTCCGTCTTTATAACACCTAGATCTTAGAAACAACCAGAGCGTAAGTTAAAGTCGGCAATGCCCGATTAATAGCCTATCCGTATGTTCATTAACAGAGCATTAACATTAAAGTAAATATATATCAACATTTTGTTAGCAGATGGCTAATGCTGCTCTGGAAAGTATGCACCATCTTTTATAACCTCAATGACTCTGCCATTTTAGTTGTATATAACAATACAAATATAACTACAACAGAAATAGTTGCTACGGTTCATAGCCCTGCATGTCTATCGCGGCGTCAAATTCAAATTATAAATTGACGCGGCCAGCGCCAGCCAATGCTGAGAGCGAGAGAATTGTTCCAATTTGTTGCTCGCGCTCTCCGTTTGTGGCTGCCCGCACTTCCCTCGCCAGTCCCTCGTTTAGTGTAAAAAAAAAGTAAAAAAATCGCAAAATTTTTATTTTACTACGGGCCAGAATGGTGACAATTCTACGTCGATTAAACTTTGTTTCATCCAAATCGGTTTGAGAACTGGCGGATCGTGGTCGCAGCTCGAAAAACTGTTTCGAGATAAACGCGCTAAAGTTTTCAGTTGCTAGGCAAATCGGGTTTTGGGTCTTGAAAGGGCTATATCTTCTAAAGTATTTCGAATTTCAAAAAACCCTTTTAGGGTTATATTCTAAATGTCCAAGCTATAAAAAATGCAAAAAAAAGTCGAAAATTTTTTGCTGATGGAATGGCCTTAAGCTCGAAGTCGAGAACGATTGTCTTCTTGGACTCGACAAGATTTCTTCTTAATCAAGAAATAAAGTCGGTAAAGCCCAACTATAGCATATTCTGTACCTGTGAAGTGCTGCCCATCACCGTGGCGACCGATGCTGCCCATAATTCTTTTTTTCCTATATAACTCGACTATCGTTCATCCGATCGTTACCATTCCTCTGTGAGGATCGATTAATAGTCCTGATTACTAAATATGTGTAGGAGAGCGAACCTTCTATCTATAAAACTGTGGGAGATATAAGGTTTTTTTCCAATTTGCGGGGCGGGAGTGGGCGCGGCAAAAATTGAAAATAAACTTGATCTCCCTGCAAGTATAAGAAACATATGTTCCATACATGTCAAACCTCTGTCATTTCCCAGCCAACCAAACGCTCGCAAACGATATCCCAAGCGAGTGAATTGCGTGAGTTAACCGGTAAAACTCCGCTACGGGTCGGGAAATGATAGTAAATGATTCATGTGTCGTTCAGTTTGTGGCAGTGAAAGTATCATTTACGATAGTCGCAAGCAATACGGTTAGCGTAGCTGAGCGGTATCTTTGCGAGACTTTTTGATAGTACTTGCGAGCCATTTAAAATATTGTTTTTTATTTAAAATAAAAAAAAATTATTTGTGAGCCCGTGTGTCGCCCCCACCCGGCCCGCGACCACCTGGGGACCGAACGCGCGGCACACAGAGACTGACATCAACGCGATTAGGCGCGCGTGACTGATGTAAGAATGAAATCAACCGTGGTGGGATGTTGTCAGGCATTAAATAAAACTACTTTCTTTTTTTTAATTTGTTTTTTTTTGAGTTTTTAATAGTCTATATTTTTCAATATTTTCAATGCGCTGGTCCCAAACCGATATTTAATTACGCAAAAGCACTGGCTCTTATGGTGCTGCGTTAAGACTATTACTCATTGGATATCAAACTCGCACTGGTCTTTACCATATCTGAGATCTGTTTGTTTATACGGACAGACGGACAGACAGGCGGACGGACAGACGGATACTTTTGCACAAACTTAATATACTCTGTGTATCTCTGGTACAGAGTATAAAAATTCTAAATTCAACAATAATTTGTTCTTGCCGATTCGTTCTTCATTTCAGTTGCTGTTCAGTTTCAATCTAGTTTCTGTCATAGATCCATCCCCCACACACTTACCATAAATTCGTTATCGTATTTTATATATATATATTGATCAGCATATAGTCATGTCCTTTTGTCCTTCCCAGTTGGTTATTGCCACGACAACAAGGCCCTTAATATTTCGCTAAATTTGAAATTATTTTCATATCTGTTTCACATCTTCAACGGGCGTCTTAATCGCACTTGGCATTAGTGCAGTTCAGTTTAGCTAGGTAAGTAGGAAGCCAGCCCTAATTAGCTACAGCGCCTAATTAAACTTTGCCCTACACACACCTTAAGCTGCCTTAAAGTTTGCGCCAACGACCGCCAGAGGGCGCTGTTTGGTCTTCTAGACTTTGCCTTTTTGCGATATCAGTTACAAAATTTATTGCACTTAATGGAATTTAAAAGTTTGTTTACTTGGAGTAAGGATGGGTGTATGTGTGTGTGTGTGTGTGGGTGTGTGTACTAACGACTATGCCTCTGGAATGAATTTATGTTTAAACGATAATCATGCAAATTAATAGTTTCACAAGGACTTACAAAAATATACAAAACTTTGGCAGCAGAAAGAAGCAGCAAAAAACTTTTGTCTGTGTTTGAATTTTTTCTTATACTTTACTGTTTTTTGTAGGTGCTGGCAAAAGTTTGCTCAGCAATTGAGCCAAAGAAATATTTAATAACTATTTTCTTTCTTTCGTTCCCTTTTTTTTGTTTCTTGTGTGAGCTGGAAAAGTTCTCTTTTGCATTTGCTTTTAATTTTGTAATGGAATTGTTAAGAGCAGCCAGAGAGTTCGAGGGGTCGAGGGGCAGCTGATTTATTGCTGGGCCAAAGTTTTCTTAACAAAAATGGCCGTCGCCGCATCTGTCTTTAAGTTTTAGTGCAACTGTTGTTTAAATATTTGCTCAACTAATTAGCAGAAGTGTTGCCAAAATAATAAAAGGGAAAAAAAGGGAGAACAAAAATATTTAGCACAATGCTGCAACATTTCCGGTTTATCTCTCTCCCCACTCTTAAATATTTTGTACTTGGTATAGCCAAAGCCAATTAGACAAAATGGCTGCGACACATTTCCGCTGGTTGGGAACTCTTAGGCTGAGCGGCTAAGACTGCGCTGCCCGCACACACTTTACCAGTAGGAGGGTATGACACAAAGGCTGGACACTTGGTAATGTATGGCCTATTACAACGCGGACAAATTATTTTGATAATCAAATGGTCACATAAAATGGCTACAGTGATTTTCCGAGAATGATCAATTTTTGTCAACCTACGGTCCAGCGACTTCTTCTCTTATCTGACCGGTTTTGGGCGACTAACTCTTACAATCGGCAGGGAATTTCAATAAAAAACCTAGAAAACTTTCAGAATAGCTTATGGAATCTACACCATAAGACATTAATTATATTTTTCTTATGTAGACTTCGAATTGAAATTATACTTCATATTTGAATAGTTCCATGTGTTCTACAAATCGCTTCCGATCCAAAAACGACCCAATTCCCATGCGATTTGTGTAGTTTTTAGGTCGAAGTCGAATTGTACCTATAGAACTCATGAGATTGAATTATTACTAATGATCATAGCATTAGCGATAGTGTAAAAAAAATGGGTCTCGGTCTTCCCTCAACCGATTGTGTTCTCTGTTAAGCGGATGTTGTTGATCACTCTGCACAGGACGGTCTGTCGGCAACCCAATAACAGGCCCATTTTAGTCAAGCGGTCCCAAAATGTGTGTTTTTCGAGAACCCACGCGCATAATTGTTATTTTCAAAAGGTTGCTGTGAGAGTGGTTAATCAAGCGAGAGTGGAGAGCGCCAGTGCGAGAGAGTATGAGAGAGCGCACATAGTTTGTCGCGTACATCAGCGATGTTCAAGAAGAGCGGAGCCAAAAAATGAGAGTGTATTGGTGTGCGATGCCCTGCTCGACGTCTGGGCCTGACCTCGGCATGCGCTCGGCTCGTGTGCTTGTAAATAGCCGATTGTGCTCGGCCCCTGGGGGCTATGGGGGAACATCGCTGGCATACATGCACAAGTATGCGTTGAGATCGTGCCCCCTGCAGAGTTTACAACTCGCCTAGCAGCCCTATTTCCTGCACGAATCTCTGGATTTTTGTGGGTTCTAGGTTATTTATTGTGTTGGGGTGTTAGCTGTGTTTCCCTAATCTGTAGAATCTGAGCCTGGCTAGAGCATCGCAGTATGCCAATATATGTTCAGAGGACTCCTTCTTCTCTTTACAGTATCTACATAGTCGGGTGTTTGTTATTCCCAACTTGTGCAGGTGACCGTGTAGAACCCTATCACGATAAGGAGGGCATTCTTTCCTTGTGGGATCAATTTCAGGAACCTTTTGAGGTTGTGGTTCACTATTAAAGCTTTTGCTTGTCTTATTTCCCTGGCGTTTTCCCAAGAGGCTGTTCTAAGCGTATTCTCTTTCTTTCTAAGGAGCTCCCTAATGGCCCATGCCACAGTAGGGTTCTGCTCCTACCATTGCGGTGGCTGCACTCTTGCGTGCCATTGTTGTGTTCCGGAGATATTGTTGTGTCCCGGTATCCAGCGTAAGGATAGGCTGTTTCAGCGGCCTAGTTGGTCCAAATTGTTTATTTGTCTCTAACTTATTACTGCTAAGCGCTTTGAGCTCTGCTTGACTATCTGAGACGATAGCAATCTCTTTATTATGGTAGTTTTCTCCATATTAAGGTCTGCGCATCGGGTAGATATCACATCCTTCGGCCTGAAATATGCTTGTATATTCTCCCATTGACTCAAACCTTTTCATTCCCGGTCTTGCTACCCCAAGTCCAGTTCCTTGGAGTGTCAAAAATCCGTCTGTGTACCACTGAATTGTGCATTTTATATGTGTCTTTTTTCTTCTTTTTTTTTTTTTTAAGTTTTTTTGTATTTATTGAATCTTCTCTTAATGAGACTAACAATAATTTTTCAGATCTTAATCTAGAAACTTATTTATATACCATCCCCTGTTGGAGTTGTCTTCTAGTGGGATTCATTCTCACTTGCTACTTTTGTATTCCTGTCCTGAAATTCCTGTCAAAGTGGAACTCTGGCACCTTTTTGTCACTAAGTTGGAGGCTTATCAGAGTCCCGCTTACTATGTGAATTCGACCTACTCTTTCTGCAGTTAGTCTAAGCAGTGTTGCTTTTGTCTTCAGGCAGATGGTATATTGGAGTGGTGTTGAACTTCTAGGGCCGCTGTCGAGCTTTGCAGCTCTTGCAGCCGGTCCCTACAGTGAGGAGATTTGCTCCATCTCCCCACACGACAGTTCTATATGTGAGCATTTGTCTCTTAACTATGAGGTCTATCCACCGGAGTTTGTGTGGTGCCACGCCCCAAACTTTCCCGGCTATGCTCCTGCATGTGTATAGTGTCGGAGATATGAGAGTAAGCAGTGCTCTCTTTGCTTGCATTCGATGCCCAGACGTCTAGCAGGGCAGTTCAAAGCTGGGCTGTGTCGCTTTGATAATGCACAACAAAACACTCTCCCTTTTTGGCCACGCTCTTCTTGAACATCGCTGGTATAGTGCCCTAGTACACTTACTGAGTGTATTCTCTAAGTGCTTGTCAAACCTTAGCCAGTTGTCAAAGTCGAAGCCAAGATATTTGACCTCCTTTTCCGGTGAAATCAGGCAACCAGATAGCCTTATTGGCCTCATTCTACTGAGCTTGTATCTTCTAGTGAACGGTACAATGATGGTATTTGCAGGGCTTAGGTTAAGCCCAACCTCACTTTCAGTCCCGTCTGGACTATGTCGCATAAGGTTTCTTCGCATTTTCCTCTTGCAGGGACTACCTTGTCACTTACATATCCCTGGCATGGGATGCCCTTGGACGCGAGTCTTTCTAAGACATCATCCACAAGTAGGCTCCACTCCTCTTGTTGTGGTTACTGTGATGGGTTATCCACACTCCCTTACAGAGGCTTCTCTGCATCGTAGGAGTGAATCTATCTATCTGCCTATTGTGGGGTTTATTCCTCTTCTGATTAAATCATTCTTGACAGCACTATGGGATGTGTTGTCAAATGCTCCCTTAATGTCTAGGAATGCGCACAGAGCCACTTCTTTGTCTTCTATTGTTTCCTCGAGCAATCTTACAATTGTCAGAGTTCGACTTTTTCCAGTATCTTGAAGGGTTGGTAGTGTTTCTAAAGATTTTCGTATGCTAAGCAAGACTGCGTTTTCAGAAATTGTCCATCACGTCGAGATTTTTAGTAATTTGAGATCAAAGTTGCTAAAAGTGCCTGTTTTGATACTTTTTAGGAGCGTTTTTCGGGGAATCTATTCTATTTTTTGGACTCTCTTTGATATCATCAGAAAGTACCACTCCTTAGCTTTAAATTAAACTATCCCAACCAATTTTGCGATTTTTTTCAATGGAGATATTCCTCTTTTAGCACTTGTGTAAGAATCCAAAAATATCCTATTTATTGCTGGTGCCCCAAAGTATGCAATCGGTGGTATAGACTCTAACTTTAGGTGAAGGGACGCTGGCAAAGTTGGGTGAAGATACACTTTTTTATTGGAAAATTGGTGTGAAGAGAAGCCCGAAGCGATGCAAGAACTGCCAATGCATCCCGAAAAATGCACTGTTTGGCATCATTGGACGGTAGCTTTTGTACAAATGACAAAGGCAGGAACATTACTGGGAATGGAAAGCCCTACCGTGCGATGACTCAAACTTTTTTATGCCCAAAATGGAAGAGCTGGACTCGGCTGACATGTGGTTTCAACAAGACGGTGCCACATGCCACTCAGCACGCGAAACAATGGCCCAATAAAGAGGCGAGTTCGGTGAACAGTTTATTTCACGTTTGGGGTCGATCAATTGGCCGCCTAGATCGTGCGATATAACGCCTTTAGTCTTATTTTATGTATTTCTTTTTAAGCAAATCCGAAAGCTGCTAAAAAATCACCCTTTAGGTTAAATAAGTTCTGATAAAAGCCATCTTTAAACCGGTTCAATCTGGGTTGGAACAGCTCCTGAAGCCAAGTCCTATTTAAATCTAGCGGACACAAAAAAAAGTGTGATCAAATATTTATCACTTCTATAATTTTCAAATTTCACTTTTAAGTGTATCCAGCCAGTTGGTGCTGTCCATTCTCCCTACACTCTGCTGCTTGTTGGTATTATCATGACCATTCGTTGTTGTTATTGCTGGCACACTTTCGCATTTGCTAATCGCATTAATTATGCGTTACTTTCAGTTTGCTGCTGGGCCTTTTTGAGTCCTGCAGGCAAAATGGCCAACAAATTGAACAAAAGGAAAACTGCAGGCGAGGACCAAGAACGAGAAGCATAATTGCCTCTCGGGGGAATTGAATTGAACAGACAGCCGAGCAGAAGTAAAGATGAAAATTTGTTTCATTAATTATCAATTAGTTTTTTCGAGAAAATTATCATCATGGCCAGAGATTTATTAAGCGGACAACTTTTGGCAATTTTCATTTTGCTCATAAATTTATATTGAATTAATTAATAATTGGTACTTAAGCAAATTGTTTAGAGTTACGGCAGTTCAGGGGAAATGCGTGTGAAATCAATTAGTAATCGAAGATAAATGGTTTTGGGAAATGGGAAATAAGTTTAAATAAGTTGTACAATATTGATTTATTTAAGGCTACTTATATGCTTTCTAATTGTTTTGATCATGGATTCGGCTTGGGCATTCGACGAGTCGCGTAATATGCCTATAACTTCGGATATACCACCACCCGGACGACCACGATGCGCCTTGGTGGCCAAGGCAAACAGAACTCCAGCGCAGGCTCCACGTTTGCCTTCCCAATTCTCTGGACTGGGATCGAGTCTGTGAAAATATATATCAGAGTATATTATAACAGCTCTTCCTTCCTTACTCACTTCTCGAGCATGTCGAATGCCTTGGCAGCCACCCAAAACTCCTCGCATCTGTAACACTCATTAGCAATCAGTTGGAGCAAAAGAAATGCCTCTGCATTCGTATCTCTTGTTATAAACACATTCCAAGCCAACTCCGGATGACCACAGTGTATATGACATTTTGCCAAGATCATGCAGTAGGTATGCTGATTCTTGATATCCATATCACTAATTTGCATAAGCAGCTCCTCCGCTTCCTTGTAATATCCTGTGGCACACTTGGCCTGGGCAAAGTTATAATTGAAAACATCATCGTTTACGAAATAACTGCGTATGGAGTTCATGTAGACGAGAACCTCCTCAAATTGTTCATAGAGAAAAAAAGCCGAAGCCATACTCTGCCTTCCTGGTATGGTGTCACATTCAGTTGCCGAGCTGCCCACCAGATGAAGATTCTGCTGGGCTGTCTTGATGTGCTCTTTCTGGAAGAAAAGGGAAAGTGTGATTAATGCAACATTTACACTAGGACTGCGTTTTGCGTTAAGAGCCAACATTTGGCTTTTTTTGTATGGGAAAAAACGCACTCCTAGTGTAAATAGCCTATAACAAGTCTGAGGAAATGGGAGAAATGAGCTACTACAACCTGAGGGGTTATAAAAAATGTTATGGAAGTAACTATCAAACTGGATAGAATATTATACTGAAACCCGAACTAAGCAATGAAACCATGAAATTTCAGGATCTTTCAGGATCTTATACCATGCCAAAAACCAGAGCTCGTAAATAACAAATAAACATTTTTGCCTTTGCGGTCTGCTCAATAACGAAACCAAAATCCCTGTACGCATACTCTCGCTCTGAGCAGAACACTTCGTTTCTCCTTGTTTTTGTTTTCAGTTGACTGTTCTCAGTTGAGCTTTTCTTGTTTTGCTCTCTTAATAACAATTTATTGACAGCGATCATCAGTCAGTAGATGAGCAAAAAACCGAACGACTCACCTCAAAGGGTCTTTTTTTTCTCTTCTTTTGTTTTGTGTGTGTGTGTGTGGCTTGTGTGAGTCGTAAGCCCAAAAAGACACCTCACTCACACATACACACACTCAAACGCAAATGACTTTTATCTTCTTCGCTCGCGACGATTTGCTCAGTAAGTCAGCAGAGCAAAATATAAACAAATCCATTGGTTGTTCGTTGAGCACTGAGCGATTCGTTCATGAGCCGATGTTAACGGTTCATCTCTGACTTTTTGCTCAAAGGGTCCATAAATAACTGTTATTTTTGGACAACGAAAAACGGTCAATTGTTATTTGCTAGCTCTGCCAAAAACTTTAACAATAGGCAGGTAACTGTAATAAGCTAAATCTAGTAGGACTCGAGATTTAAATTTCAATTCGAAGGTCGAGATTAAATCAATCCTTTTAGCAGGGACCGTAACGGTTATAATTTTTAAAATAAAAATTGTAGAATAACCATTATTTTTTGATTTTTATAAAAAAATTGAAAAATAACTCTTATTTTTGATTTAAAAAAAAAATTACGAAATAAGAATTAAATTTCAATGTTTATTTAAAAATCATAACGTAACGCTTATTTTCAATTTTTATAATAAAAATTAAAAATAAAAATATTTTTCAATTTTTATAAAAAATCGAAAAATAAAGATTATTTTTCAATTTTTATTATAAAAATTGAAAATAAAAATTGAATGTAAATATCTTTAGCACCGGGTGGAGTATTAGCAAAATTTAAAAACATTCATGATGTGTGGATCAATACCTTTCATATGATACATCGCATGTCCTGAAAGGACCAGCATTAGAGATCCTTATGGTTTAACTTCATGTGAGCAAAAAAATTAACAAATCGGTGGCAAGCAACCGGGTATGTGTTTCGAAAAGTGACCTATATATATAAAGGACTCGTGGAGATACCACCCCCTCCCCCATCCCTCTTACCCCATGAAGCTGTAAAATTTAATTCATGATATTCGTCATAATTATAAGCAGGGATGCAATTCGGTTCTGAACCCACCCTTACTCGAACCGCTAATGCTAGACGATTAACCAAACCTCAAAACGTACCGCCACCCCTCCAGAAATGCCGAACCTTTCTTGGAAGTTTCTCATTAAGTTCTCCTGAAGATCAATTGGCTTAGGCGCTTGATGTGACAAGGACGCTACGATGACGTACACTGTGCGGACGGCCTAAGTTACAGGAACGATCGGTCGACAAACTAGTTTTAGTATCCATTTGGGTGTTAGCTATAACAGACTATTAAAAACAAAATCACTTAATGTTATAACTGCCAAATATTCGGCCACTGCACTGTCGTTGTGCAGTGAGAAGCCTACCGCCCGTCTATGTACATTTTTCGTTTCCGCTGAGCCGAAAAAAAGAAAAAAAAAGCAAAATTTTTTAACGGGGATTCGAACCATCAAGTACCAAGTATGTAAGGCGGCATACCTAACCACTCAGCCAACTTATTTTTTAATATCCGAGCAGTTAAACTTTAATATATGTATCTTTGAAAGGGTTACAAAAGCGAAAATTGGAATCCAATGTCTGCAACCTGGAACATTCGCTTTTTTTCACATGCGTCATCTATAATATCTATAAGTCTTTGATATGTCACTTTTTTGCTTGCCACCGATTTGTTAATTTTTTTTTTGCTCACATGAAGTTAAACCATAAGGATCCTTAATGCTGGTCCTTTCAGGACATGCGATGTATCATATGAAAGGTATTGATCCACACATCATGAATGTTTTTAAATTTTGGTGATACTCCACCCGGTTCTAAAGATATTTACATTCAATTTTTATTTTCAATTTTTATAATAAAAATTGAAAAATAATCTTTATTTTTCGATTTTTTTATAAAAATTGAAAAATAATTTTTATTTTCAATTTTTATTATAAAAATTGAAAATAAGCGTTACATTATGATTTTTAAATAAAAATTGAAATTTAATTATTATTTTGTAATTTATTTTTTTTAAAATCAAAAATAAGAGTTAAAATTAATTTTTATAATAAAAATTAAAAATAAAGGTTTATCCTGCCAACAGAATCCTGGACCCTGAATTAGTATATCTAAGATATTTCCATTCTTCTAAATTATTTTTTTATGGTTCAATTTTTATAAACTCATAACTCTTATTTGCAATCCCTGCTTTTTAGTTTGATTTTATCTCGCCATTTTTTTTTTCTGTGTACTTTATATCAGCGATGTTCCTTCATAGCCCCCAGGGGCCGAAGTCGGGTATATGAGCGTAAGCAGTGCTCTCTTTGCTTGCATTCGATGCCCAGACGTCGAGCAGGGCAGTTCAAAGCTAGGCTGTGTCGCTTTGATATCGCACACCAATACACTCTCACTATTTGGCCTCGCTCTTCTTAAACATCGCTGCTTTATATATACCGAAACATTATCAAATGAAGTATTCTGTAATTGAATCAATTATTTTGGTGCTTAACTTACAGTTAACACAGTTTTTACTTAATTTTTGGATTTTTCTCTTACCAGTTACTTACCGAACCCAATTGCTGTCCCAGAGCCGCATGTACCACTCCTTTAAGTATATACTCATGCGGGGATGTTGGCTGCATTTCCTTCATCAGAGCATGAGCTTCCTGGACATCGCCTTGCTTTAGATAGTAAATAGCCAAATTTAAACGTGCCTCGGGTATAATATTCAACAAGCCAGGCAGAACCCTCAGAGCACCCTCTCCGTTGCGAAACACTACCAAATTGTGGCGTATCAAATCCGCTCCGAAAGTTCCATTATCGGCTATATTCTTGATCTCCTGTTCGGCTACTCGTCCATTGAATAAACGAAAACGATTGCAGGCCTTCAGATTTATGGCTATAGTACTGTCACCATGCTGACTAATGTACACATCCAAAACCTCCTGGGACATATCATAGTAATCCAATTTGTAGAAACACAAAGCCAAATACACATTAATGGCCATGAAATCTTTGTTATCCACCAACACACGCTTATAGACATCGATGGCTTCCTGATAGTGAGCCCGCATATAGTGCATGGAGGCCACACTCAGTTGTTGCTCCACGCTGGGTGAATTTTGTAGCTCGTCCAGCAGTTGGGCCCATTGCTCGTCGTTGCCCAATTTGTGGGCTAAATGAAACAAGATTCGTTGCTTCAGAGGATTACTCTCTACAGCGGCCATCAGCTGTTGAGCCTCCTCGTATAAGCCCAGATAGAACATGCACACTGATAAATTAAGTTCGAGCTGCGACTCTCCATTCTGCTGAATGGCTTTGTATTGGTTAAGGGCCTGTTGATAGTCACCCAAATGGAAATTGCAATAAGCAATCCATTGATCGATTTGTCGTTGTTGTGACTCATGTCCCTCTTCCTCCTCCTCGTTGGCGTACTGTCAAATGTTGTGTGTTTAAGTGCACGCATCGAAGACCAAATTTTATTTTCTTACCTCCAGAAATGCTCTGGCTCCAGTATAGTCTCTTCTCATGATGAAATCCTCCAGGGTGGCCGGTGCAGGCGGCTTGCGTTGCTGCCTGTTTGCTGCTCCTGCTCCACCCCCTCCTCCACTGGCCGCATGCCGCGAGCTAGCCGAATCCGTTTTGCCACGTGAAAGTATCTATGCAATGTGCATTCGCAAAAGTATCTCAAGTATCTTTTACAGTATTTTCTTACCATTTTCTTTGAACGTTTTCGTTTTTCTCTCGCTTGAGCTGCCTGGTTTTTCTTGCTTTTTACTGTTTTGGTCGTCGTGTACTTTTGTTTTGCTTTCCTTAGTTACGGTCACTTGGCAACCTACATACCGTCGATAACGCAGTTCCCATGCATCACTGCACCCAAGCAACAAACAACTGTTGCTTCACCAACTCATCCCTTATTTTTCTAAGTGGTATCCAGCGAGTTTTTTTGGGAAAGTTATTTAGGTTAAAAAATGGTTGCGTAGATTACTTTTTAGGCTAGATTTGAGATTTGGAAGGATTACCATTTTTGACCACAAACTTACTTAGAGCGTTTGGCAAAATTTTAAAAAGTAAATAAAGGAGTTGTTCCCAGTGTAATAGGGGAAGACGGCGGTTAGATTAAAAGGATGAAAAAAAAAAAAGCAAAAGCAAAAGAGGGATCCATAAAAAAAGAAGTCGAGTAGATATAGAAAAGATGAAAATAGAAAAAATATAAAAAAAAAAGAAAGACGCGCCAGGGCTATAGACGATTGACAAACTAGGTGTAAAAGACGCGCAAAAAAAAAATAAGAGTTCGACGACGGAATGATGGGTTTCCAAAAGAGTGCAAAGTTTGGTAGGAAGTAAAAGGAGAGTATAAAGGGAAGATTAAAAAAAAAAAAGACAGAAGGAGAAAGATTAAAGAAACGAAAAGGAACGTAAGGAAAAAAACTATTTAGAAAAGAGTTGAAAAGCGTTGACATTTAAGCACGATCATGAGTATGCTTGCAGAAATTCTGACATCTCATTACACTCATCGTCTTATTTTAGACTTTCGTTTTAATAATATATTGAAGTAAATCACAAAACTATAATTTTTGAAGACAATGGACCCTTACATCCATACGCATTCATGCAATATTTTGGTTCAGACACTGATTAAGGCACTGATTTGCAGTTCTATGTTCAGAGTGGGACAAAAAAAGCTTATAAAATGTTTGTTCAAGTTTCTCATATTGCTTACAGCTAATTTTATTGAGGTCTTGATTGAAGAAAATTCAAATACGTGAGCGAAAGCTGTTTAACTGAATTTGACGCTGATGATTTGACAAAAGCCTAATGACACTTAACGTACATACACCGAGCCACCACCATCCAGAGCTGGGTGCGACAAACATAATGTGATTCCTGATGATTTTGCGAGGCAGCCAAATGGAAAACGTATTTTAGTGATTTTTAATGCGAAAGCAATTTGAAAAGTTTTTGTTTTGCCAAAAGTTTGTAATGATGAGGCGCGTGTGGGTGAAGTGATGGCAACTTGGGTGGCTGATTAAGCATTCAACTTGGCTTCGTATCACATTTTTGCGGCTGCTGTGCGACAAGGCGCATTTCGCTAACAAAGTTGATTGAAATAATTGCGTCTACCCACCCCATTCGGTGGAATTTCAGTCGCTAAGTAGGCTTATAAATTGGCAAATGTGTAAATTACAAAATAAATTTCAACAGCCGCACAAGTTGGTGACAGATAGATAATGTGGAATGAGGAAACGCAAAACTTTACAGAACTTTCAAATATGGAAATCTACGAATTTCAAGCAATTTTTTTTTGGCAGCTTACCGTCAAATTTAAAGTAGCTTTGATCTATTTGGAAATGATATAGAAAAGAACTTTTTCATTAGATGTTCCGTAGCGGAATCGAACCCACGATAGTCGGGTTATATGGAAAACAAACAATTATGCTGGGCAGCACCGAGCGCAACGGCTTTAACTTAAACTTTGGGAGGTACAGAGTATTTTATAGTCGGACTTGACCGACTTTCTTGCTTGTTTTAATTTACCTTTGCTCTTCCAGACCAATTCAATTCCTCTTAAACCCACAAAACATACACAAACTTTCTTGTTTCTAACTAGAATATTGTCCCACAGCTAACTGTGCTCATAAATTACACACACACATATACAAAAAGAAGAAAACTCACTCGTCAGCGAACCAAAAGTTTCCTCCAATCTAACCAGCATATAAATTTGACAGCAAAGAAAACGCAACGCAAAATTAACAAACCAACACAATTTACGCAGCACTCACAGACACACGCACACACACACACACACACACACACTTGGCATAAACAAAGAATTTTCATAAACTTGCTGCATACTTTTAGGCAGCCACACACTCGCATATTTCGTCAAGGAGAAGCCTGCCATAAAATTGCGTCAAGCCAAAATTTATCTTTTTCCTGAACGAAAAGATAGCAACGAGAGCCACTACTCGAATAACTTCTTCTCCTTCCTCTTGTTCATCATTTTTTTAATTAAAAATTTTGCATAGCATCGAGATGAGCGATTCCTTTCTGCCCTAAACCGCTAATATGCGAGATGCACGATAAAATTCAACGAATTTTGCCAGTATTTTAAGTAATTATACATTTAACTATTGCCAGGGATGGCCAGGATTGTCCATTTTGGGGCAATAGTAAACTGATGCTTCCATTTCTTTCAAGTGACACACGCCCTTCTGGTCAAATAATTGCATGTTCAGTGTCTGGCATGGCTTGTTTGCATGTTGTATGTATTTTGGCCTTTGCTTCAAAAGATACTAGACCAACAGTTAAGGATAAGCATTTAGAAGTCTTCATAGGAATATCACATTGCTTGCGGTTTACAGGGAAAGGAGGCAAGCCAGCGTTTACCTAATATTTTGATGAGTTTTTGTTTTAATTCTGGTTCCATTTCAGCAATAAAACAGTGTATTTACTGCAGTAAGACTTCCCATGCAGGTAAGCGTCTTTAGTGGAAAGTGGAAGAACCAACGCTATAACTACAAATAGAGAATACCCTCAGGGATTAAGACTCGCCCCACTGTTGTGGAGACTACTTGTGGATGAACTCTTAGAACAAGTCACGTCCCTGGATCCCTGGATGCCCAGGGCCTTTGCACTTTGAAATTATGTTTTAAATTTTCAACTGGATGCACGGTTACGGTTCTGAACCAGTAAAATATCTAACTCCATATTTTCAACCAACAAACCAAATTTTAAGTTCGTTGCTTTAACCACTTCTAAGATATGGCTCTGAACCATTTTTGTACAGGTTCGAAACCGGTTCTAACCCATTAAAATATCCAATTTCATAATACCAACCTATGTACATTAGGGCGTACTTTTCTCCATACGATTTTAAAAGTTTTAAGTTCTTTGAGGTACATAGCTCAAAAAATTCAGAATGTTTTATAGAGAACTTAACGAAAATCCAAAATCAAATGTTTTAAGTGTTGATGGTGCCGCTGAGTCTTCGAAGTTTCCAATTTCCCCGTAATTTATCTTGGAATTATTAATGTTGAAAAAATTATTCAAATATTTCACAAATTGTGAGGCCAGCAACTCGATCGGAGGGCACCAATAAGTAGAAGGACGTCCAGATGAGCCATTTAATCTGCAATCTGCCATGGATTTGGGAAAAACTTTCTTCAACAGGACAAGTCCTTGCTTTGTTGCAGAGAAGCTGGATTTATGATGGATTTATACCTGCGGTGGCCCCGTAGCGCCCTTAAAGCTCGCTCTGTTGGTCTGCTTAAGACCAAGCTAACTCCATTTTGTTATTTTTTGGGTTGCCTACCGGTATCTTCAGGGATGTGCTAGTCTTAATGTAACCAAACTTAAAAATATGTCGACAGTGTATAGAACATGAAGATGGTTTGCCTTGCCCACAAGCAGTTTTCTTTTCTGAAGTTAATAAAGATCGTGGAAAGAACTGTCATTACAACGTGCAACTATTTTGAGATCGTTGGATTGACGACCTGACGAAGTTGAAGAAACCTTAAAGCATTTTATTTTGTTTAATATTTATAATACAATAAAACTGTTTGCTATTATAAATAACACCATAATAGTTATAACTTTACTTCAGTTGTTTTGAATGACCAGCGATAAATTGGTCTAGTTTAAGCTATTGACTGCCTGGACTGGCAAAGCAAGACACTCCTTTTCGGCCTGCAATCCCGCTGGACAAGCGAACCGCCGTTGCTCTTTACACGCTTGGCTCATCAGCGGAATATCGAACGATTGGGAGACTGGGTGTTCTTCCGTATACCCCGAAGTCCGTCCATGTTGTCTTGCCATAAGTCGTGAAGGTAGAAGGTTGCCTCTGAAAGGGTAAAACTTGATATAAATAAACAATATTTAAATGAACTTACCTTCCATTTCGCCCTTTTGTTGTGCCAGCTGATTTTGTTCTCAAACTGTCCTATCTATATAGATACTTATCGATAGTCAAACTCGATCCTCGGCTAAGTACAAAAAAAACGAGTTGGCAGAACCAGCGTTCAAAGTAAACGCGGATTCTTTTCTCGTCCCCTCACCTCCCCCTCGGCCATCAACTAAGTAGTTTTTATATGGAGCTCAACGCGCGTTCTTCGATAATTGAACGCATCTATAGTAAAAAAGCCCTATTACTGAGGGGAACAGTAAAAGTACTGAAATAGTGACGTATCACTTTTATCCATTACATCTCTTAACATAACATTCAACATTGTAAGCTCACTAAGTGCACCTTATTATGGCATTTGGAATTCAGCGTCACTTTAAAAATTACCATTAAACGTTCAAGGAAAACCAATTTGTTAAAAATTGGGATCGGTTAGGGGTTGAGGTTGTCAACCACAACCAAATAGTTCTTCATGTCAGCATGCAGACTTAAATAAAAGTTCCTCAAACTATTTGCCAATATGTGGGCAAATGTTGTCCTAGTGCCGCTTGCCAACAAAACACCTTCACCAAGTATTCGCAACCCAAAATTAAACTTCAAAAATTTGTTTTAACTATGAGCAAACACACAGTAACACACACACACAGACACTTAACTGAAGTGGGCCAAAAGACAACCAGCCATCGACATTTGCTGACAGCTGCTGACATCTTTGTCATTTTTACCCATCCACAAAACTGTCTTCCTCCGACCTCTTGGGCCGCTACTGAGCACAACAATGTTATTGATACCTCAAGCTTCCGTTTACAGGGCAGACAAGAGAACCCTTCTGGCAAGTTCCCTTAAGCATATTGTCTCAATGTACATATACATTTTATTCCTTTTTGCCACTTTTGGCCCAAAAGTTGCCTGGGAGTTTTGTTGATGACAATAAAGCAAACTTGCAGCTGTTTATTAACATGTTTCTTTGTCAATATAAACATATACGAACACACACACACACATCTATCTATATATAGATAAACTGACAATGATGATAGGCAAACCGAGCAACAGCTCATGCCATGTGTCTGTCTGCAAGTTTCGCTTTACAAGTGGAAAAATTCCTTCAGGCCAAAGTGTGCATTAAGAAGATTGTTTTACTTTTGTTGTAATACACCCCAAAATACCCCACTACATCCATCCATAGGAGATCCAAAAATACCTTAACTACATGATAACGGAGACACTGAGAAAAAATACTTTAAGAGTTTGAAGAAAAAGTAGTAGAGGAGAAACCATGGAAGTAAAATAAGAAATAGTCCTACCTTAATAGTATTTGCTCTTTTCTCAAACAAACATTTTTCCAAGTGTAGCCACATCAACTTGCCTGCAGGCTCAAACTCCACCTCAATCTGTGGGTCCTTTTCCAGCTTGAGCTTCCTTGCTGTTGTCATTCCACTCAACAAAAGGATTCAAATTTCATTAAATCTCATACAAAAGTATCAAAATGCCATTGTTGTCATGGCACAACCCACGCACACCCACACACACACACATGTGCATGCACTTGCCACCAGCTCTCTGAGATTCACTTCCACCCATTTGGCAGCTAGTAGAAGGTTTGAAGTCTTTAGCTATTGGTAACTGCTTTTACTTTGGGCCTTTTATTCGATTTATGTTTGAAGCTCTCTGTGTAAGAGGTTTGTGGGTGGCCGGATCACTATCTCGTGTAATGGAAAACTTAATAGACAAGGCAACGCAACAACACACTTTGGATTGAAACAATATTAAGAGTTGTTTGAGTGTTGCCAATGTTAATCGCAGCAATTGCAATTGTTGATTTTGGACTTCCTCTTACTTGCAAAAGGCATAAAGTGTACTAAGCCTTGATTAAGCGGATATTACTTCAAGATGGGGAGATGAAGATATAAAGATATTTGTCTGGCAAATCTCATGTGAGCTATGAGAATTGGCACCTGTGTTGAGTTTGCTGCGTAATTTGAAAATACTTAGGATTAATCCGATTGCAATAGACCAGCGATGGGCTGTAGCATGTTGCCCATTTGTTAGCCAGCTTACTACATTGGTTCTAAATGTGGCTGTGTTTTTTAATTCAAGATTTTTAATGAAAACTTAGTTGCGACGGACACCATTTAGCAATTGCTAAAAACAGCATTCCCATACATTGAAAACAAACAGAAACGCTAGGAAAGCAAGTGATAAAGAATCATTGTACTTAGTAAAATTTTTACTTAACAAGTCACTGAACAAGTTGCTGAAAAAATCACTGAACAACTCAAGCAAGTTACTTTACAAGAAGCTGAACAAGAGTGTCGGACCAAGAGTGACGGAGTAAGAAAGACTGAACAGCTCATGTTCACTTGTTAAGTTTAGTGAATCATTCAATTTGAGTTTTGTTTATTCACCAATGAACAACCCATTTTCACAACTCATTTTAAGCCGAAGAAGGCTTTTAAAAGAGCGGAAAGTTAACATCGGCTTATCGATTTTTTACATATCCTTTCGAGTGTCTGATTATCTTTGGCGAATTGGAAAACATAAAAAATTTTTTCGTACTATCAATATTTTTATATTTGTTTGATTTTTCAGTTTTTAAGTTTGAAGTTTTAGAAGAAAAAAAAAAAGAACGTTAAACATTCAGATCATAACGGATTGGCTCCGCCGTGATGTTTGTTATAAACCAAGGTTTAAAAAACAATAAAAAAGTATTTTAAAAAGGGAAATATAAATAAAAAAGAAAATAATAAAAAAGAATTTCAAATAAAAAGAAAAAAAATAAAAAAAAAAAAAAAAAAAGGAGAAAGTAGGAAAGTTCGGCAAGCTTGCAGAAATTAGCTTAAAAGCTAGTTGAAAGTTCGGATTTGCACTAATTTAAAAAAAAAAAAATGTAAAAAGAAAGTAAAAAGAGTTAGTTAAATGTATTTGTTGATTTGGTTGATTATACTAAATAAAGACTGAGCCTGTAAATTCATTGACTAAAATCAAAAAGTCGTAAAATTTAGATACAAAGAATGTAAAAAAAAAAAAAGTATTAAAAAAAAAAAAAAAAAAAAGTAATTTAATCACACTCTGAGACGAATTTCTCAGTAATTAAAATAGTGGCCATAAACAACAGAGATACATTGAACAACCTTCAATGCCAATGCATATACCTTCATATACCCTATAAAAGCGGAGCTTAAAGCTAGTTGAAAGTTCGTGCAAGCTTGTGCACTTGAAATTCTAGCTTAAAAGCTAGTTGAAAGTTCGTGCAAATTTGTGCACTTGGATTTCAACAATTTATTCGCCGACTTTGTAGTATAAATAGGATTTGCAAATGGTTGTTGGTGTGACAGCAACTGAGTGTACTGACGAAGGCTTTGCCATGGCGGCAGCCGAAACGGCCGTCTACACAGCCACAGCTACTGTTCATGTTCAAATGTATTCTTGGTTGAATTTTCTGGTTGATTTTGAACTATAATCAAACCTCGACCTTGAGCCTGCTAACATTCACTTTGACTAAAATCAAAATAGGTCGTTAAACCCATATTCAGATACAATAACGGAATTGGCTCGCCGTGATGTTTGTTATAAAACCTTAACGGTTCCCATTAAACAAACAATAAAAATACCTTGGATTTATACAAAAAGGGAAGCATACCTTAAAAAATGCACACAAGAAAATCGTGGCACACTTTAATCACACTCTGAGACGAATTTCTCAGTAATTAAAATAGTGGCCATAAACAACAGAGATACATTGAACAACCTTCAATGCCAATGCATATACCTTCATATACCCTATAAAAGCGGAGCTTAAAGCTAGTTGAAAGTTCGTGCAAATTTGTGCACTTGGAATTCTCAACAATTTATTCGCCGCCTGGGTAGTATAAATAGGATTTGAATGGCTTGTTGGTGTGACAGCAACTGAAAGTGTACTGACGAAGGCTTTGCCACGGCGAAAAACATCAAATATTGTTGATTTTTGGTTGATTATTGAACTATAATCAAACCTCGACCTTGAGCCTGCTAACATTCACTTTGACTAAAATCAAAATAGGTCGTTAAACCCATATTCAGATACAATAACGGAATTGGCTCGCCGTGATGTTTGTTATAAAACCTTAACGGTTCCCTATTAAACAAACAATAAAAAATTTATACAAAAAGGAAGCAACCCTAAAAAAGCACAAAGAAAACGGGCACACTAAAAGAGACGAATCAGAATAAAAAAAAAAGAGAAACAACAAGAATAAAACAAAAAGCGGAGCTAAAGTAGAAGAAGTGCAGAAAACAAAGAGTGAAAGCCAAATGACGAATAACAAAAGAGTAAACAAGGTGTGACAAAAAAGTGTAGGAAGCTCAGGGAGGAAAGTAAAAATAGAATTTATGAACAAATAAACTCGACCTTGAGCTGCTAACATTCACTTTGATAAATCAAAAGGAAACCGCACTTTGAACGAACGGCTACTTTCAAACGCTAAATATCGTAAGGAAAATGATCTCCTCTCTTAAGTTCGATTAAGGTACAATTACACACTAATAAATTGGCAACTTCCAAGGAATAAAACTAATGATTTTAAAGATATCTGTACATCAAGGCATTAAAACGTAGCGGGGGGCAGGCCGCAAGAATTTGTGAGACGAATTGAACCGTAAAACAGAATCGCGTTGGTTTCCCCCTTTTGTTATTTTCCCCCCCCAACCCCCCCCTCAGTACATTTTTTACTTTAATATGCAACCGGTTTAGTGCTTCTAAGAATATCATTTCAAGTGGTTTTTAAGTCCATTTCCACTACAGAAGGTAACTTTTCAATGTTATCTAAGAAAGATTGATTCGTTTTCCCATTCTAGTGATTCTCAAGTCTGGTTTTTTTTACTAACAGTCTTAAAAAGAATTGGTTTATTTGTTGAAAATCACAAAAATTATTCCAATAATGACTACATGTAAGTGTATAAATATATATACATACTTATGAAATCGACTCGTACATACGCGAAGCCTCCGAGAAAAAGAAAATTACAAAACCTTAGGTAATACGAATCACGTTTCATTAAGGCAACAAACCACAAATAAAAATGGCAATTTAACTGGCAGACGCTCTGGGATATGCTTACGTTGTGCGTTGTGTAGTTATGTGCGTTACGTATATACATAATGTCTATATCTAAAGCACCAATTCGAGTTTAAATCTACTATTGAGTCAGTGCCAGCTTCTCTTTGCTGCTTCTTCAGTTTATCCTGGTTCCATTTGATAGTTGTAGGCTCGCCCCAGTTGTACCACCTGAGTAAAGCCCACAAAGAGATTCACGGCAAAAAGACCATAGTTCTTTGGAATGATCACCAGGGAGTAGCGTGACCAAATGATGCCCGTAGCGGCTAAAGCAGCGCAGCCGGAGACGGAAATGGTGTCGGCAGGACGTGCCAAGTCACTTAGTCCAGCGGCGACGAGGCCCTACAAGAGCAAAAGGAAGAAAGTTGAATTGTGCTTAATACTGAATTCAACATGTACGAAAGTCGGCCACCTGCCTGCTCTTTCCCTCTTTTTAACGATCTTTTATTTGATTGTTCAAGTCGTTCAATAATGCTAGTTAAAAGTAATTAGAATTTGAAATAATCATTGAATAATCGAAATTTGAAGTTACAATTACGATTATTAAAAGCATCGTAATCAGGAATTGATTATAGACAACTGATAAATATGAAGTTTGGATGCGTTTCCATTACAAACAACTAATATTTCGACAAATCTTGCCTTTGGCTGGAAAAGCTATAGTCATATACTTAGTATAGATCGGATATCCGGCCGGTTCTGACAAATGTGCAGCGTATTTTTACTCAAAGTCTTTGGTATTGGTTCAACAATACCTCAGCACAAGACGGACACTTTGCTACGCTACTTTGATGTAATTTGTACCATTGAATCCCTTATTTTTGTAAATTCTCGGACCATCGAACAAACTAAACAATTACCAAGACTTTGTGGAAAGATTCATTCAGCTAGCTTTCAAATTGACCGAGGAGATAGCACGGAAACAGACTAACAGATGATCAAAAATATAAGTACTTTGTGTGGTCTGAGATACTGGGAAGGGAAATGACAACATCGCGAAGATGGCTTTGCAATGGCAGAGAAGTCGGACTATTCCTAGGATCGATATCGAAAACTAACAAACGACATAAATAACAAACAAGTCAGATTTTTTGTTCAACTTTTAGAATGTTATTTTCAATGTTCTAGTCTCACTAAGGAAAAAAAAATATACGCAAGATTTTGAAAGGCCTTATTTTATATCTTGGTGAGGTGAGTTGAGGTACCTTAGGTACAGCATATAAAATAAAGATACATTTCACTTCTAATCGATCAATAAACTTCTGTGGGTTAACTTGTGTTCAAGTTTGAAGACCTTTTCAGTGCCTTATGTTATAATTTGTTTCTTTAAATGTTAAGCCATATGTTCCCTTATCAGCAGGGTGACTGACTCCGTCCAAAAATAACTGACTACACGCTCACTTCAAAGTAATTATCGAACCAGTTTGCAGCAGTTACCTTTCCTCTCCAACAAGTGGTGCCGTATACTTAAACAAATAATCATAAAAATCAAACTAAGACTTCTTTTCAGACTATACTTTTCTATGACAGCTGTACTATATAGATGTCCGATATCGACCAAATTTGGTAGAATCATGGAAAAGCATACTAAACTAAGAAATCCGAAGTTTGGAGTCGTTTCAATTGAAAACAAAAAAGTTTTTCTCACACCTGCCAGTTCCGACAAATGTGCAGCGTATTTAAGTGGTGATATATTTTCAAACTGACCGAGAAGATACCATAGAAACAGACGGACAGAAGGACAGACGGACAGGGCTCAATCAAGTCAGCTCGTCAAGCTGATCAAGAATATATATACTTTATATGGTCGGAGATGCTTCCTTCAATGCGTTACAAACTTGCGCACAATTTTATAATACCCTCTGCAAGGGTCTAAAAAGCCTGTAATCAATCCAAAATTTTCATGTTACTCAACTTTTTCATGTGCGGTTGCACTCAACTAGCTACCTGTATACGCATTATACGTATTTTAGAACGTCTATAATCTTGTGGATTCAGTAATATTTAGGGCACGAGCAGAACTGCTCGCCTTAAATTTTAAGCCACATATACCGACAGCAAACGAAGAATGTTCTCTATATAAAATTGGAGTTCTTCTTGGCCTTCTTTACGGCCGAGACCGTAAAACGGTTGTGATAGATAGCATCACAACTATTTTGCGGTTTTGGCCGTTGCAACTAATGCCCGCAACTCGCCTTTGTCCCGAGCAACATCCCACCAGAAGGGCACACCCAGCTACGAAATATCTCCCTGCACCTGGTCGTGCCATCTCCGCTTCGGTCGACCCGGCCTGGGCGTGCCTCCTAGCTCATTCGCATGCCGACTGTACACCCGTTTTGCTGGAGCGCTATCATCCATACGGGTAACATGTCCTATCCAGCGCAGCCGCTGTTGTTTTATGCGCTGGACAAGCTTAGTGTCCCCATAGAGCTCGTACAGTTCGTGATTCTTTCGGATGCGAAATTCGTCGCCAACTTTTAGAGGTCCATAAATCCTCCGAAGAACTTTTCTCTCGAACACGCCAATTGTCGCCTCATCCGTTGATGTCGTTGTCCATGCTTCTGCGCCGTATAGCAGGACTGGGATGATAAGCGACTTGTATAGAGCAATTTTCGTTTTTCGAGAGCGGGCTCTGCTCTTGAACACCTTACTGAGCCCGTAATAACATCGGTTTGCAAGAGTAATTCTTCTTTGGATTTCCAGACTGGTGTTGTTGTCGCTGGTTATCGTCGTTCCGAGGTAGACAAATTCCTTAACAACCTTGAAGTTGTAGTCTCCCATTACAACAGATTGTCCAAGCAGTACTTCCAAGTACTTCGTCTTATCCTCTTTTACCGCTAAGCCCATAAGTTTTGACTGCTTCTCTATCTCTGAGAACGCCTGTCTTACCACAGATTCGTCTCTGCCGATGATATCAATATCATCGGCATATGCAAGTATCTCTGGGAAAGATAGTGCCCGTTCTGTTAGCATTTGGGCACTGGCGCAGTATATACTCCATCAGCAGATTAAAGAAGTCGCACGATAAGGTATCACCCTGCCTAAAACCTCTTTTGGTATCGAAAGGCTCAGAGGTTTTTCCCTATTTTGACGGATCTTTGTGTGCTTCTCAACGTCATCATGCAAAGTCGAACGTACTTTGCTGGTGTTCCAAAAGTAGATAGGGCTTTAAAAACTTTTGACTCTTATGGCCGTTCCAGTGTCAGCAGTTTGGCTTCAGCCTGTTTAAAAGGCGGCTTTATAGACAACAAAATGGTGGTGGGTGTTGATCTCTCCCTCTTGGGTCTTCTCCAGAATTTGTCGCAGTGTGAATATCTGATCCGTGGTGGATTTAACGGGTCTAAAGCCACACTGATAAGGTTCAATCAGTTCACTCATTCTCTGCTTTAGACGGTCAGTGCTATAGAACCTAGGATGGTTCGTTTAGAACTGAGTTGATGCACTTTGTAATTGACAACAGGTGCCTGTAAGTTATCGGATTCAAACCGAAGAAGACCGATTGGGTTACAGTTTTATTATGAAAAACGTAGGTACGTGTCTTGTCCGATTTCGATATAGTTAAAAATAGATTTCGGCCAATCTTAATGCCTTGACCGAGAACTATCTGAAGAACAAATAGCAGCCACAACAGGTTGCCCCTCAGCAGAAGCCCATGGTCGCTTTAAAGAATAAAGTGGAATTTATAAACCAGGAGATGACAGTCGAGAAGATGATGCCAGTTGTGGAAAACGAATGAATAATATATTGAAGCAATAGATTGGAAAAATAAAATTAAAATCGGCTTGTTACAAATAAATACAAAAAATAAGAGAAGAACTGTTCACTGCTAGTTCAAACAACAGAATGGAAAAGTTTTGTCAGATTTTTTAGTAACTTCAAAACAAAAGCCTACTTCGATTTGAAATTTTATCAAACCTCAGTTGGGGTATTTAGAACGGCTAATTTTCATCTTTTTTTTACAGAAAAATTGAAAGGAATTTCCATTCCATTCCCCAAACATGAAATCTTCTCGAGCAGCCACAATGCAATTGACTGTTGTAGCCTTTGCTCTTATTAGAAATACATAAATTATTTGTTTGGTTGGGGTGTAGGAGGGGTCCAAGTTCTGTCACCTGTGTGTTGCTATGCCCAAGTTGGGCTACACACACACACACAAATTGATGCCAATGCATACAAATTGAATTGATATTAGTTTGTAAAATATTTAAGCTTTAAAATGGCATATGCATGTGTGTGTGTGTGTGCTTCTGTTTGAGCAGCTTTACAAGTTCTTAGGACAGCTGTTTGCCCCATACAAATTCTGTTCTTTTTGTGTGTGCGTGTAAGCAAAATGGAAAATATTTTTCTAATTTGTTTAGTTTTGGGTAAAATGCTAAAATTATTACATTTGAAATACATGTGCAATGCATGTAAATTTTCTATTGTTTGGTAAGAATTTTATAGGTCATTTATGAAGAAAATTTGCTGATTAAATTATGAAAGAAATTGAATTGAAAAGAATACAAAAAATGCAGGAAATCTAGCTTCGGCACAGCCAAAGATTATATACCCTTGCAGCTAGTATAAATTTTGTGAGTAAATCTTACTTTTCTATGGCAGCTGTACTATTGTATATAGTCATCCGATTTCGGCCAAACTTTCCCCTATTTTTAGATTTTTAATTTAGCAATGCTTCGCACTAGATCCGCGCCTGATTTCAACACCTTGGTCTTCCATGGAAAATATAAAAATATTTTGATTTTAAACTCGCGGTCAAAGCAGTTTAAGCAGTGCAATCAGTTGAAACTAAACTGCTTGCAAAAGACAGTGTTGTATAGTAATGTATGTAGTGTTGTACAGTGCGAATTTCAACAACTACGTCACGGCCAAACAAACTCTACGTGGAAAAACAAAAGTTAAAAACAAATCAAATGGCAAATCAAGCAAAATTAGTGGAAAAACCCACAAATGATTGGGAACAGAGCGATGAGGATGACAACTGGGACGATTGGGGAGATGAGGATGATAATGATAAATTTGTGCATGTGGAGAACGAGAAGCAGCCAAAAGCCAACGAAAACGAAAATGCAAAACCAACAGCAACAACAACAACTGAAACAGCAAAATCAAATTCCAGTTGGGGGTGGGGTGGCAAAATCAGCTCGGTCTTGAGCAGCGCCACAGAGGGTCTGGGCACCATAACCAACCAGGTAAATCAGGGCTTAAATCAGATTATAGGCGTACCTGATCCTGAGGAGCTGGCCCGAATCAATGCAGCCGAGAAGGAGAAGGCTAAACAGGAGGAAGTTCCTGTTCCAGAGTCACCCGCTGAGGGTGATCCCGCCTTTGGGCTGGGTTTTGTGGCCAACCTGGGCTCCAAGGTGCTCAACACCGGCCTCGACACTCTGGAGGGGATTGGCAAAAAGACCATGACCATTTTACAGGACAACGACCCCAAGTTGATGAACAAACGGAAGCTACTGGGGCTGGAGGCAAACAAACCCAATTTGAGTGCCATCCTTTTGGAGGCCAAAAAGGATGCAGATCAGATGGAGCAATCGCTGGCACAACTTCAGCTGGAGAAGCAAAAGGCTCAGCTACGTTTTGAGATTCTGTTCGAAAACTATTGTGGTCTGGTGCATTTCGAGGCTTTGGAAATACTCTCCAAGGAATCGCGTCTCAAGCTGGAAACTCTGTTGGAGGCGGTGAGCGGCAAAGCCTTGGCCGAACTGCAGGAAACCATTGAAGAAGTAAAAGAGCTGCTGGAACTGGAAGATTTGGAGTGCGACAGCGAGGGTGACTATGAGGCCAATGAACTGCTGGAGCGTCTGAATAATACCATAGCGGATGCAGACCTGGGCATAGGTTTCGATGATCTAGCCAGGTAAGTAATTTAAACAATCTCTCACACTTTCTTTAAACAATTAAACCCCTTCCAGCCACTGGACGCGGTCACTGCTTTGGCTGAACTCCGAGGAGGCTTCTTCCGCTGACCTAGAGCAGGCCTATGCCAAGAGCATTCATGCTTTAAGTGAAGCCTGTGCCTTGGAAATGTGTAAACTTCATAAAATTGCCGAACTTTTGCTTGTAAAACCGCATCACAGCACTGCGAATGAGGTCGATGGCGTGGTGAATCTCTGTAAGCAGTTCAATGGCCATCTGCAGGGTCTGACCCACCGCTATGCGGGCATCTTAAGCAGCAAAGGTAGCAGTGCCGGCGTGGAGGAATCCAAAGCAAGAGTCAACACTTTATTCGCCGAAATGTTATCCGCTGTGCAATTTATTGAACAGGCCTACAAACTCTTCACATCCATCCTACAAATGGGTGCAGTTTAGTTGCACAAATTGTTGTAAATTATAGAAATTTGATTTTAGTTTTTGTTTCTACATGCATAAAGAAAAATGTCCTTAAGAAGTTGTGGTTAATTAATGTAAACTTGCAAGTGTAATGGTCGTTCTGGTGTGATCGGCCCGGGGGCCGCTCTGGTTCGTCTTGATCTTTGCGTGAACGCTGTCCTAGTTACCTAGAGCCGTTCCAAGTCTTGCTCAATTGAAACGCGCTGGTCCGAGTGCGCTGTCTGTGCCCTACTGGATTTGGTGCATCAATCTCGTTGGACCAGGCCAGGAATGCGATTTGCAAACCGCGCAACCTTTAGCTCAACCACCGCCTATTCGTAAACCACACGCCAGGAGTCTGGCCGGGCAAGCGACGGCTCTATTCAGACGGGAATCCCGGGAAACCGGAGTTTACCAAAGCCGATTCGGAAACCGCACTTTTGGACCCATAGTGGCCTTTGATGTAGATAGAACGTTCTTGCTTCTTCACAAAATAGTTTGATGTCAGTAGTTTCTTTGTCTAGAAAAACCTATCGTAATTTCGGCCGAAATAGTACCTGCACAATTACAGCGCACTAAGAATTCGAAAAAAAATCATGCACGGTTACTGTCTCTGTCTCTCTGAGCAGAACACTTCGTTTTTGTTTCTTTTGTTACTTGCTTTTTTTGTTGTTTTTGTGTGTCTGGCTTTAGTGATTCACAAACCCAAACATACGCGTTACTCGCAGAAACACGCATACAAACGCAAAAGACTTTTATTTTCTTCGCTTGCGATAAAACGGTCAGCGATTGAGCAGAGCAAAAGGGAAACAAATCAATTGGTTGTTCGTTGAGCACAGACCGATTTATTTAAGAGACGATGTAACGGTTCATCTGCTCAAAGGGTCCGTAAATAACCGTTCTTTTTGGACAACGAAAAATAATCAACTCTTTTTTGCGAGATCTGGTTTTGAATCAAATTCGATTATCTCTGTAAAGAACTCTAGCCTTGGGAGTGCTCGCCGAGTCCAGGGTTACAGAAATTTATAATTTCTTATAGTCGTTGTTGCTGCAAATAAATTCCCTAAACAACAATCCAATATCCATATTTCACATTAATATTAATCTGATTGCTAGATATGCTGGGCCACGAGGTCTCTCTGGGTATCTGGGGTTGGTTACGATGGGCTGGCTCCTTCTGTGGGCGTCTGTACCTGGTTCCTTGGGGGTTCCAGTTCTGGGAAGGATTGGTTATCTATGGGGCAGAGACGAGAAGAGGCGCAACTGCTCCATAGAGTATTGGAACTCTTGTAAGATACCTCACAAGTGGCCTTGTAGGGAATGGGAGAGAGTGCGGCGAATTCAGGAGTCTCACAGGGAGAGTGAGCAAGTAGGAGAAACGTGGAAGAGAGAAGCAGAGCGCAACGGAGAGCAAGACCGACATGGGACATGATTGGCGGACACTAGGATCCGTTAGTCCATGATGCGGGAGCACGAAACGGGTGAAAGCAAGAGGAAAAGGAACGGGACAGAATGTTCTAGAAGGTGGTGGGGGCATGGATATTGCACGTTGGAAAGCGGCAGACAAGAGAGGACGATGGAGACGAGCGTCGAACGATCGCTTGTTGCTAGGCAGCAGGTCGGCAGCGAAAGGCGGTTATAACGGAAGGACTAATGGGTGAGAAGCGGAAAGGTCTATAAAACCCGTGGCTGACAGCGAGGAGGTAGTCAGTGTAAAACGGAGACTTCAAGCGAGTGCGAGTACGAAAGTAACGGGTCGAGAGGACTCGAAGGACGTCAAAGGAGCAGGAAAGCGGTATAGCAAATAAGTGTGATAGTGCTAAGTGGCCAGGAGACAAAGGATGTTGGACTTACGGCAAGCCGGAGAACTTTTATAAGAGGAAGGATGGGTGTCCCCTGTGGTCGAGCGAAAGCCTAGCCAGTAGATTCCTTGTGGAAATCGTAGAAACAACTGCTGAACGCAAGGGAAAAGGTTGGCAAGTCAGAAGCCAACGAGATTCCTAGTCAGCGAAAGTTGTGTTACGACGAGGAGCCGAGCCTTGTGGTGAACAAGGAGGCCAGATAGACATAAGTATATTAGAAAGTAGCTAAGTACTCCATAAGTGAGAAACGGAAATTATGCGTGCCATATCATTGAACCCAACTATTTGATTTGTTATTTGGAACAACAATAAATTTGTTGAGGAGAGCCCCCACACTTCTCGAGTCTAGCTTTTGGGTAGTTTCGAGCAAAGGAGAGACTCGTTACAATTTGTTCTCTGTGTGTAATACACCAATAAATTAACATTTTCCGTTCCAAGATAATTTTCTTAAGATTCCATAGCCCCCATAAAGTCGAATCCCAGATACGCGCCTGACACTCAGTCACAGAAATACCAAGATTTTTCAAGATTTTAGTTTATACTTACTTTTAATTCTACTGATTTAACAGAAAAAGAAAAAGTTTTAAGTCCTGGATATAATATTTGCATTTGTGTTTTTTTTTTTTGTAAATTAAGATCAAAAATTAAATTTCATCTAAACTTACTTTTGAACATATTTCGAGTTTGCTTATAACTTTTTTTGTTTTATTTTACATCTAATTATACAAAATTACTAATGGTTTCTGCATATTTTTGTAATAGTTCACAACAAAACTTTTTGCTTAATTACTAATTTATTAATTGTAGTTTGCATGTCGCCTAATGCCAAGAAGTTAAAGCCCATTATCTGTTGAGTTCAACCGCATGGTGTGTGTATGTGTAGAGTGTGGGCCAGTTTATTACAAAGTGAAAGCGGATGGGGGTGAGGTTTATAGCAACACATTCAGATTGCATTGAAAGAAACCTAAAGGGAAAAGTTTTTGAAGTAGAGCTCTGTGTCGCCAGGCTAAAACCTTAAGTCGGGCTTGTATTTTGCCATGTATCTGGAAGAGATTAAATTAAATTTAAGTCAGGGTAAGAACTGTGAGTGAGTGTGTTTGAGGCTTACTTGTCCAATGTCTCCCAGAATTTACTGAGCACTGCACGATCCAAATGCCGTTTATTTTGGGATAGACGCAACAGTGTCACCGACCAGCGTTCCACATTGGCATCCAATTTAAGTTCACTGAAGCACAAGTGAAAGGCGCAAACTGGGCGAGAAATTCAGAGAGAGAGAAATTACTCATCGACTCCTTCACACCCTTCTCTGTAACACCTACTCTTTGAGAATATCTCCACGGGATTGCCATCCCAGGGCCAGCCTTTAAATTGCCATTGCGGACCCATCACAAACACAGCCACCACACGTTGCCAATCCTGTTGCGTAAGCTTGATGGGATTATCAATCACTCGATAGGACACGGTCTGATTATTTCGTTTGCGCTACAATAAAAAAGAAACATTAAACGTGTTAAAAAAATAAAAATTACTCCTATTAATAGCTGTTAAATTTAGATGAGTTCTATTTGTTTTCATGAAAACCCCGCTTCTTTCTTATCTTGTGTTGCTCATTGATCTCCTGATCGGAAAATTATTGCCAGGAACAAAGAAAAGTTAAACGAACTTAGCGATAAGCTGACCTTGCCACATGGATCGAGAATGGCCTAGGTGTGTGGCCCACTAAAGGCTTATCCTAATTGAATCTAACCTTGTGTTTTCATTTTTGAACAAACTACTTTTCTAGGTGATGTTATGCTTTCGCATAACTTTAAACAGAGACACACAATACCACAAGGGAGGCTGGTAGATCGTACAGCTGTTTCATGAGTAAGCACACTCAATCTTCAGCGATCATACCTAATCTGTGCTGCTCAAACATGCCTGCGTTGCTAAAACTGTTTGGGAATTCCAAAGCAGCAAGCGCGCAAAAGCGAAAGACCGCATAGAAACAGACAGAAGACTTTGTGTGTGGGAGCATGCCTTCCGCTTCTAAAACGATGACCAAAAGTTTGGGGGGTAATCATTCTTTACTCGGACTCACCTGCAGCAAAACCTCGCTCTCCCTTTGACAGCCTTGTAGCTTCTTGTCGGCCGTGGACAAGAAACGTAATTCCTGCAATATATCCTTGACATTTAGCATGGTAATAAGGCTTGTATTGGCTGAGGGAATAATAATGATGGGTGTGCGCGAGGGTCGTTTCTGGGGTCCGTTTGAGGGTAGCTGTCTGGCCTGGGCTGTGGGTATGAGCTCCTTAACTGGTCGATTAATGCCGCCGCCGCCGCCGCCAGCTCCCGCCTGGGCTTTACGCTGTGCCAGCGAACCTTCCGTCACCGATTTCAGGGACATGCCATGATAGGTACCCAAGGTATCGATCTTGAATCCCTCCGTCTCCTCTTTCTGTCTATTGAATCGCTCCTGATCGTAACGATTGTATTGCGAGAGTTGTTGCTGCGGTGGCTTGGCTATACGTTGCGGTGGTTCTGGCATTTTAATGGTATTGCTACTGGCCTGTGGTCGCCCCTGTCGACCCTCTTCTCGTGCCTTAATGCCCTGCAGCATGGCAAAGATGTTTTTGGCAAATATTTTGCCTGTACTCTGCAGTATGGAGGTACGCGTGCGCCATTGACGCTCTCGACTTATGATATCCTTGGTGGAGTCCACATCGTAATCCAAAATGGCACGCAAGTCTGTGCCCATGGCCTCGTCGTTGTCGGTGCGCTTGATGGTGGTTCGTTTGTTGGCCAAGCGCTTGGCCTTGATGGCGGCAATCTTCTCCACCGACATGGTCTCCGACAGCGACTTGATGTTATCCATATTGACAGCCGTCTCCTTTTGGTTGACATCCCAGCGAGCGGCCAATTGTTCGCGCACCTTCTGCACTTGGGTCTCCTCGAAGCGCGCCTTCTTGGCCGCCGCCACCTCACCACTGACCGCCTCACCCTCAGCCGCCCGCTTCACCTGTGTGGGAATCTCCAGGGGCGCACTCTTGTCGATGCTGGCACAGGTCTGCGTCTCGCCATTCAGATAGGCCAGCAGCTCCTTACGATCCGGACGATTGACAGCGGGAATATCCTCGGCAGCGCATTGTCGCACATATACCGAGTGCTGAAGCATCACATTTTTGAGCAGATACAGGAGACACTCCAGCGTATAATATTCACGTGGAGCCCCCTTCTTGCCAGACCTGGGAAAGTGGCCAATTGCTAGGTAGTAAGTACACCACTCCCACGCATCATTGCCCCCTACTCACCCATATTTCAGATAGTTGGTCTTTACACTCTTCGGCCAGGAGAATTCGCCAAATATGATTTGATTGTCCCTTTCGATTATTTCCTTTTTGTTTATGTTGTACTGCCGCAGCAGACTGAGAGGGTCCGCCATTGTGGCTTTGCTCTCGGGCCACGCTCAAGGTCAGGAAATAAAACTATTCCACTCCCGAGACACGCCAGCTCTGGCCAGCTAGATGAAAGTTATTTACACAACTCAATTGTTCTTAAACACACTTGAATTTTATCTTTTATTTATGGCATTTTTTTCGCGTAGTTGACCAAAATTGCAAGAAGTGTTGCCAGACTGTGGCAAACGCGCTAGTACTTTATGTAATTCGATTGGGATTTTCACCATATATCGATTGACTTACAAAAAATATCGATATTTATTTATTGACTCTAGCGGAATATGCGGGTAGTTTGAATTTTAAAAAAGTCAGAAAAAAAGCTTTAAAAAAGTTTGGGTTCTTCAATGTTTTATTAACTTTATTATATTTGTACTAAAGTGCAAAGTCGAGTATAAATGTGAGGCTGGCCTGAAATCTTACTCAGAACTCGAACTAGTCACCTTTAAAAAAATCTAGCACCAGAATTCAAAATATTTTTTTCCGTAAAATATTTATGGTTTTGGCTATGGGCCCCAAATCGATCAGAAAATCTATATATTTGATCGAACGCTTCGAATAATGTAAGATTTTTCTTTCTTTAAGCCTTAAAGCTTAAGGCCTTCTTCAGGTTTCTTTAGCATAGATATTCAAAAATTTTATCACAAAAGTATTTTTAAAAGTTCGGTATACTTTCGGAGATATAGCTATTTACTGAGATCAGCATATTTTTGGTAAGAACCGACCCCTTGTCAGTTTTTTTGTAATAAGATTTGTGTTCGGTGTGGACTCCTGTCAAAAAAAGACAGAATTCTGAATCCATAGCAGGTTTCTGTCCATTTTTGAAGAACTCTGAGGTCTCGTAACGTAAGTTTTTAACATGCTCTTATTAGTTTTGCTTGTATGTTTGTAGCTGACTCGTTTTGGCTTGATTTTTGCAGCATACTTTTAGGGTGAAGCGTGTTTTGTTAGTTTTTATAACCAATTTTAATTTATTTTCAGCTATATCTAGCAATTTTTTGTTGTATATCTAAAAACTTTTGGATCCCTTGCTCTGGCAACACTGATCGTATGTGCAAAATGCGCCATCTACTTATTCCGCATCTTTGGTCGTTAAAGACGCCAAGTAATTTCCTAACGCGTCAAGCAAAATCACTCGGTAAAACTTTGAATCGTTACTTAAATATCGCTCATCTCTAACAACCGGCAGTAAAAAACCAAAAACCAAATAACAACAAAAAGCTTTAAAATGTTAAAATATTAATGCCAAATGAGTCGGGAAATTGGGTGCCGTGTGTGTGAAATATGCATTTAATAATGTAAATATCAAGAGACCAGCATAGAATGTTTGAAAATGTAAACGGCAGGCCACGTGAAAATTCAATTGTTGTAAATTGTGTAGAGTTGTTGTTGCTGGCCCAGCGACTGGAGCCATTCCAGCAAAAATATATAAGAATCAATTGATTTGTGCTAGAAGTGAACGACATGGGTCAATCGGCTGGTAAAATAGGTAAGTGAATGAAATAAATTTATGCCAATCAGGTACGTGACCTTCCCCTCCACACACACACCCACACACAAGACAACTCACACACATCACTCACTAAACAGCTGTTTTCCCCTTTAGTGATGGCACTTTTGAAATAAGCAGGCGGCCTCAGTCGATAGTTGTCAACACGTTACTATTCAAACTCAGTTCTCAACTTTTAAGCATACAAAACTAGAAAAAATGGCTGACCTTAAAAAGTGTAGTGTTGTTCTATTGAAACCCGATAATAAAGATGATACCTATGGTCCGGTCTTGCGACGTCTGCATATGGAACCCATTTTCATAACGCCAGCGACTTATGTGTTCAAAAATTTAAACAAATTGCGATCCAAACTTCAAGAACCCCATAAATATGCTGGAATTGTGTTAGTAGGAACTCGTAGCGTCGAAGCCGTGCGTCTGGCCCTCCAGAACAAACCGATTCCCGCTTGCTGGCGTCCTTTAAGTAATTATGCTCTGGGCCAAGCCACACAAAGGTCGGCTTACTATTCACTATGCAATCTGCCTACTGTGGGTGATCAAGCGGCCAGTGCTCATAATCTTTGCGATTTAATAGTCGAGACTTTTGGACATAAGCGAGAATTGCCATTTCTATTGCCCTGCGGCGATACGACCAGCACTACGTTGCGTCGTCGTCTGGTATCTCAGGGTTTTCGCGTGGATGCTTGTGAAATTTTTGAAACTCAAGTCCATCCGCAGTTTGAGAGTTGCATGAAACAGGCTCTGAAATCCAAGAAAATGGAAACCATTGTCTTCTTTTCGCCGGTCTGCGTTAAAATGGCTGCTGAATTCTTTGAAAAGTATAAAGTTTCGCTCAATGATCGCAAACTGATTGCTGTGCGCCCAAGCACAAAAAAAGCCATGTTGGAAGCTGGTTGGCAGGTGACGCGCATGATGGAGCACTCCGGAGTGGAACAGTTAGTCCATGCAATTAAAAATTGAAGAGGTTTTTAGCTTCTCAAAATTGTTTTTTTTTTTCAATATTGTCGAAATTCTGTGTAAAATCTAACTTTGCTGTTGGCTTTTTAAATTCAAAAAAAATTAATTTTATTTAATGTAAATTCGTTAAATGTATCAAGTTTAGAAACATTTCATTCATTTCAAATCGATAACATTTTTTTTAGCACACTTGCAGATTAGTTTATGTTAAACAGCTTAATGGAAATTGCTTGGGTTGGCTGAGACTGAAGGCATCCGACATTTTTAAAGAGAGGCTACATATATCCGCGAAGGGTGCCTTGATTGCTGACGCTGTTTGACCTCTTCAAAGCACTGATTGCAAAAATTGATTAACTACTTTACTGCTGGCACCAAAATAAGGTTTAAGGCTTAACGATCAGGAATATGTTTTTATAGCTATTAACTAGATGGTAGAAGAAGTAGATTGGGGATGGCCGCAATCTTTTTTATTCCACCTCCACATAAAGAGGGTTTAAAAATCATTAAAAGGCCATTAAGTAGGCTCAAAGTGATATTTTTTAATGTAAAGATTTCATAAAACTAAATCTACCGACTGTTTAGAAACTTGTATGCTATTCATTAACCATGTTGCACTGACATCAGCAGAACCTCATAAGCAGCTTATATGATCAAAAGTCAAAATCTCAAGTGCACCGCGTTCACGCCCTTTGAGGTTCACACACAAAAAAAGAGTGAAAAAAACTCACAGAGGTCTATAAAAACAGCTTAGGCCAGGATTGTCTAGGCAAAAGGGCGCAAAACTTTGACGTAATGCAGGAAAGGACACCTTTACAGGTGCCTTTGCAGTTACCTGTTATAATTTTCCCTAGGCAGCAAATCAGTTTCTATTAAACTGATTTCTATGCAGCTGTAGATAATAAATTATTGAGTTTATGGCCATGATTTCGGACAAAAAGGACGAAGGAAAAAATATACACAAAAAACCCAATAAGTGAAAAGTAAAGGCGCATGCGTGCACACATTTACACAAATGCAGGTAGATGGCCATGAAACAAAAAGGATCTCACTATGAGGGAGTTTTTCCATCTTAGAGGCGGGAAAAAACTGCAATGTGAAAATGCTGTAAACTGAAACCCCCCTGGAAAGGCAAACATTTGGCCAACAACTTCTAACGGCTTCACATATGTTGATTTGGCGGGTATTTTTCGCTGATATTTGATTAGCGTATGCGAAGGATACGGATATGGAAGTGGAAGTGGCCGAGTTGCATCCCTCTGCCAAACGTTAGATTTCGATCGAGACGAACCAACTGCTGCTGCTGCTGACGCTTCGCAGGTATGCGAAGAGAAGGTCTCCGCCCTCAAGAAAGGAAC
This sequence comes from Lordiphosa collinella, assembly GCA_018904265.1. Classification (NCBI taxonomy): domain Eukaryota; kingdom Metazoa; phylum Arthropoda; class Insecta; order Diptera; family Drosophilidae; genus Lordiphosa; species Lordiphosa collinella. The sequence continues at coordinate 100,349 of JAEIFV010000702.1, read as the reverse complement.
TGCCTGCTGCTGCTGCTGTCTCTTTTCAAGTGTTTACGCAATTCCTTCGATTTTCATTCTATGCGCCTGGATTAGTTTGGTTCATTTATACAAATACTCCACAACTGTCTTTGGGTTCCAGTTTGCATATGTCGTTTCTTTCTTCCTCTAATTAAACATGGAAAATATCCTCAGCGCTTGAAACATATTTATACAAACATTTATACTCGGTTGTGTTAGATATCGCTGGGGAAAACATTTTTACAGCTGCTTCGACATCTGCCTCGGACACTGAATAAACCATTAGACGTACTATATATATGCCCTAATTGCCCATTTGAATATTCATAATTCTTGTTTCTGTTCGCATTCATTCGGTTTCCTATAAACACATATCTATTATTGACTCTTTCTTATCTAAAACAAAAACCACTTGAACTCGTTCAGTGTATTATTAAATTAATAAAGATTTCTTTTTTGCATTAGGTGATATTTTATTTAATTTAGATTTCATTCAAATGATTGAAAACAATTTGATTAGAGAGTCAGAGTCAAGGCAAGAAAATCTAAATATGATCAATGATCAGTCATTTTGTCATTTGCACCACATTGGGTAGGAGTTTTAAAATAAACATCCATAAGCGTTTTGTATGATGTAAACAGAGCCTACCAAAGGAAAGAGCAGGAATCCAGCATACGGTACTGAGATTTAAGGGTATAGATGGAAATTGTAGGGGCATTTTAATGCTTGCCGGCAACTGCCCCATTTGTGACGGAGAATCCTTTTCGGTGTGCTTCTCCCGTGGATGTGGCTGGTAAGCCATTTCCACAATATTCTGGACCGCCCATGTACACACCACCCGAGTCTTAACCTCCACAGTCCATTATAGTAATGCCTCCTCAGGCTGCCGTCCTGCTAACTCCAATCTCCCGTAGCGGTTATTGGTGATCACAATAGCAATATATCCCAGTGGTGAAGTTCTGTTGCTGCAGCCCAAAAAAAAAAGGACTATGATTCTTCTTCTTCCAACGGTCCACTCAATGCCCCCATGAAAGAAACCATAACATTGTCATTTTCAATTTTACAAACTTTTTTATTTAATTTTTATACTCTGTACAAAAGGTACATAAAGTATATTAAGTTTGTGCAAAAGTACCCTATAAAGTATATATATTCTTGATCAGCATCAACAGCCGAGTCGATATAGCCATGTCCGTCCGTCCGTATGAACAAACAGATCTCAGAGATGGTAAGAGATAGAGGTTTGACATGTATGGGACATATGTTTCTTATACCTGCTGGCAGATCAGTTATATCTTCCACATTTTATGATGAGGTCGTACCGCGGACTATTAGTATCAAGATTATTTACGATCCGCCAAGGAGGGGATATGAGCGAAGTCAGGAAAACAAATGGGCCAACGGTGAGGGCGCCTTTATACGAGTATGTTTTTGACGGGCTTGACCGACTTTTTTCTTGTTTTGTCTAATTTTTTAAACAAGCCACATCTGATTTTTGGCTGTTGCCTGGTCACACTACATTCTCAGAGGTTGCTCTGATAATTATGAAATAATTCTTAAGAGTCTTATGTGAACCATTTTTACCATACAATAATGTAGAGCCATACTCTTTTAAAAACTTCGCTCGTCCGTATTAAATGCAATTCTAACACCTATACAGGAATTGGACAGAAATTATTCACAAACGATGTCAAAAGTGGGTCAATCCCGGTTTTTCTTAAACCAAGTATGAGAAAATTGACTTGAAAACGGACTTTTCAATCCCGGAATCTAATCTTGATCCCGACTTTAGCTCGGGAGATCTTGATTTTAGCTCGATATAATCTTATTTCAAGCACAGGTGGAATTTTTTTTAAACTTGATATTCGATCTCGACTTAATTCCTCAGTCGGATGAAATCAAGAAGGTCCGATATTGAGTTAAGCTCGACATTCGTACTTCATTTAATCGGCCATAATGCCCTTGATTAAATTGAGCTCGATATTTGTACTACATTCAATCCGAGGAGGATTGTTTCAAGATTGATGTGACCCCAAAATAAATTTCCCACAATAGACCCATATGACTTATTTAAAGACCTTTTAGATTTGCAAAGCAGGAAGTTCTTGTCGGCTCAAAATCATTAGTTGTTTGCACACCCCCGGTTCTATCTTTGATAGACTTTGCCTGTTGAATGCTAATCATCAGCTGCCTTCTCATATGGAAAGTGCTATAACTGGTAGAGAATTCCAAGGCAGCAAAAGTGCAAAAGCTGATACACTCAGAAAAATAACAACTGGCACAGTTCTAGACAAATCGGGTTAGATTTTAAGCAGTTTTTCAAGTATGTTTTGTACTCAAAAGTATTTAAATTAAGTATTAAAATTAAGTTTAAAAGTATTTTGGGTAATTGTCTAAAACAGAGACCTCGGCTCAAATAATTACAAAAAACCTTCCATGGACCGCGAATTGTAAAAAAATTGAAAAAAAAAGTGTTTCTATTTAAACGAATTTTGAAATTTGCTGTTTTTGCACCAAATTTATGAATGTTCTTTTCGTCAAATGTCAAAAAAAAAAATATATTTTTAACGACTTACACCTAGAATTTAACTCCAATAGCGATTCGAGGTTAAAAAAAACAGACCAATAGCAAAATACAACTTGATGTGTTTGGTCTAACTGACGTGGATGAGGAATTTTGATTTGAAATTATGTTGCAGTTAAATCCAAAACGTTAATATTTGCCCTTCATATCCCGCAGTTTATTAATGTTTTTATACCCTTGCAGAGGGTATTATAAAATTGTCCAGATGATTGTAACGGATAGAATGAAGCATCTCCGACCACATTAAGTATATATATTCTTGATCAGCATGACGAGCTGAGTTGATTTTGCCCTGTCCGTCTGTTTCTATGCTGTCTCCTCCGTCAGTTTTAAAGCTATCCTCACCAAACTTTGCACGAAGTCTTTTTGTACAAATACGCTGCACATTTGTTGGAACCGGCCGGATCCGATGACTATAGCATATAGCTGCCATAGAAACGATCGGTCGAAAAACTAGTCTTAGTGAGAAAAACTTTTTTGTTTCTAATGGAAACGCCTCCAAAGTACGTATTTCTTAGTTTACTATCCTTTCCCATGATTTCACTAAGTTTGGTCGAAATCGGATGACTATAGCGTATAGCTGCCATAGGAACGATCGGTCGAAAAACTAGTTCTAGTGAGAAAAACTTTTTTGTTTTTAATGAAAACGTCCTTATCATTGGCATACACCTATTTTATATACTTTTACACAATTCTACAAAGTTTGGTCGAAATCGGATGACAGCATACTCCAGGAACGTCGGTGAAAAACTAGTCAGGAGAAAAACTTTTTGTTTTTAATGAAAACGTCCTTATCATTGGCATACACTTATTTTATATACTTTTACACAATTCTACAAAGTTTTGTCAAAATCGGATGACTATAGCATATAGCTGCAGTATGAATGATCGGTCGAAAAAGAAGTTCTAGTGAGAAAAACTTTTTGTTTTAAATGGGATTGCCTCCAAATTTCGCAATTAACAGTGTATTATGCTTTTCCATGATTTCACCAAGTTTGGTCGAAATCAGACATCTATATAGTATAGATCCCATAGAAAAGTAAGGTCCAAAAAGTAGTCTTAGTTAGAAAAACTTTTTTGTTTTCAATGGAAGCTGCAAGGGTATACAAAACAAAGTTAACTTTCTCCTATTTTTTTTTATTTAAGAGGATTGTGGATGGATACTTTAAAAACTCTTGTCCACACCCTATCAGAAATCAATCTTGAAATAAGTTCAACCTAATCTCAAACTTCTTTCTGTCAATTTGCTAGCGATCTTGAATGGTTCTTGTGGTTTGAGCATACTTAAGAAACCGCCTGCTGTCTGATGATCCTCTATGATGATGGACAGATAATAATTGTGCTTAGTGTGCCCTTTAACATCGTCCAGCCGACATCAACTGACAGCAGATGCAATTTTCAAGATCGGAAGGGAGCACAAAGCATTTAAATTTTGATATTAAAGTGGAAATGCATATTCAGCATCCTGGCAGACGTGCGTCCTGGATATACAGCTGCTGTGCAAAAAAAAAAAACAAAAATATATTGGCGAAACAGGAACTACCCCCAAATGAGACACTCACATGTACACATACATTCATCCAAACACATGCAAAAAGGTGTCCATCTGTGGTTGCATTTCTGCGACCTGAAAGGGTTTCTCTTTCGATCTTTCAGTGTCGTTTTGTTTGTTTGCCAATTCCAGGTGTAAAATTTATGTGTCGTCTACGATGCGTCGTTGCATAGAGAAAAAAAGGCACCACGTGCCGACAGACGTGCGCCAGTTGCCTGGTAGAACTGATAAGGCCTTATTTATAAATATCTTTTATAAGTTTATTCATATTTTGTCAACGCCAGCGCCGTTGGCCCCCCCTAAAAAAAGACAGCTGCAGTTTGTGGTGTTCTTTCGTAAAACCGTAGAAGGGGAGATATTTTCTTCGACTTATTTATTTGCAGTATTTATTTATGTAGTTGACAGTGGAACCAGAGAGTCAAATGTTTATGCTTGTGGTACGAACCGCAAACATCTATTTTGGTTGTAAAAAGGAACAAAATCTTGACAAATAGAAACATTCCATTGAATAAAGTTTAGGTAATGTGCTTAAAAAATGGAAAAGCTTTAAAGAAAAGTCCGCTTAATATTCCCCAACAGGACAAGAAACGAACCTAGGACGGTAGTCTTACCCAAAATATGGGTTCTAGTTGTAGGTTTAGTCTGCTAATTTTAAGAAACGGTTCCGCTTTAGTTTCTATTAAAAGTAAAACTCAGGAATTTGTTTCATTGTGCCCCACTGTACAATATTTAAATTTAGATTTTCGCACATATGTGTGCACATCCAAGTATTCGTGAATTTTTGTTGTGCCTGCCCCCCAGTGCAATTTTCCTTCATCATCTTCTTCTTGTTGCCTGCTCTCCCACGAATATTCTTAAACATCTGCTGTACTTCTTCGGATTCTGCTTCTTTCACTTACTCCTAATGCCCATTTGTCTTTTTTTTTGCTGATCTACCACCAGCCAACTTTGCCTTGACAATTGTTCATTGGTTCCATGGCCTTTTGAATTGCATTGTCTTGTGGATGTCACAGAGAATTTTACCATCAGGCAGAGAGTTTTGCCTAACCATGTCAATTTCTTGAAGGAATTGTCCTTAAGCAAGCGTTAAATGAAAATGCCAAATGAGAATTTGGTATGCTAAGGTAGGTTTATGTTAATTGTAATCGTAACTTGTTCTGGCAATTGATCAAGTTTTTGTTAAATAAAGATATTAAGTCGAGCAGGTAAATCAAATTTCCGATAACTGATTTACGATTTGCGATTGCTTATGATTCTCTGCTGAATAACACTGATTGATAAGTTTAAAAATACATTACAACTACGGCTTTTAACGCTGTAAGTTTGTCAGTTCATTTCCAGTTATGGGATAAACTGTTGGCCGTACGATCGGTTAATGGTCTCACCAATCATATCTTTTTGAATGAGTCCATCTCAGCAATCATGATTGTCAAATTTATCAATCGGCAATCACTGTATTCAGCAGGTAAAAATCCAAAATTTAATACCCTTCCCCATGCTGAAGTTCTTTTTGGGCCTCGCGGTATTCCCGTTCTACATATGGGTGTGGCCGGGTGGCTAGCTGGTAGTGATCGCGACCGATGTGCAAGAGGTTGTGGGTTCGATCCCGTCTCGGAACATCTAATGAAAAGTTGTTTCTTTGAATAAACTTTACACCCGGTCAACCCTCTCTGCTGTTGGCGCCAGCTTTGAAGTAATTAGCCATGCAAAAGCTTCTCAAAATGCCGTTCGGATTCGGCGTTAAACTGTAGGTCCCTTTCTCTTGTGCGAAAATTTGAAGTGCACAAGACAAGAGATTGAGAGAGCCTCGGCTTTGGCCCTTTCAAGCCATTTTACAAGGTTCGAAACTAAAACAAAGGTTAGATAAGTTTAGTATATGGTTCGCCGAGCCTGAATATAAAAGTGAATGTATGTTTGTATGTTTATATAGTTGTCCCTTATAGGCGTCTAAACCTCTAAACCGATCTTCGCGAAATTTTCACAAAATGTTCATGTCGATCAGGCAAGGATATGTGTCATGTCTGAGAACCGGTTCAAGAATGTATAAAAACGGTTCAAAAGTGGTTCAAAGCCATATCTCAGAAGCTACTTAAGCTATGAGCTTGAAATTTGGTTTATAGGTTCGTATTATGGAGTTGGATATTTTTTTTTTGGTTCGGAACCGGTTTCGAACCGTTTCAAAAGTGGTTCACTGCTATGAATTTAAGCTATGAATTTTGGTTTTTGGGTTGTTATTATAGAGTTTGATATTTTGTTGGTTTAGAACCGATTTCTAATTGGTACAAAAATCGAGCTAAATCTCAGAAGATGTTATAACAACGAGCTTAAAATTTGGTGGTATAGGCTGGCACTATGAAGATCGACATTTTCCCGGCTCCGAACCATTCGGCTGAACCACTTCAAAAGTGGTTCAGGTCCACACCTTTTGATTGGAATAGTGGCCTGAAGGTTTATAATGTTTGAATTTATTTAAGCAATGAACTAGAAATTTTGGTGTGTAGGTTAGAAATATGTGATTTGATATAGTCGGTTCGGTCAAATTTAAATGCTCTTGCAATTCTCAAGTGTTAATTCTCCGGGTCGTTGTTTAAATGGAAATTTGCAAATGGCTTGAATGGTGTGACAGCAATTGAAAGCGTACTGACGAGGCTTAGCCGTGGTGGCAGCCAAAACAGTACAGTCTACGCAACCATGGCTGCTGTTCAAATGTAATCTTTGTTGATTTTCTGATGATTATTGAATTATAATCAGTCCTCGACCTTGAGCCGGCTAACAATCACTTTGACGAGTTCAACTGTTAATATCGACTTGCACCCAGTTGAAACTTAAATCATATTCTCATAATGGAGAGGCCACGTGCGACGCCGTGTATTCAGCTAGTATATTTAAAAAATTGCATGTACATCTCGCTCACTTACTTCAACACTATCTTAACTAAAATATGTATGTACATCTCAATTTCTAGTTACTTTGGGCTAATTGTAACCTCATAACCCAAGCATTAAGACAATGCGACTAGTTCAGCTGGGGGGCCCTTGTCGTAACCCCTGGTATAACTGAAACTATTTGGCCCAAAGAAAAGAATGAAAAGTCTTGAACTTTGCTGAACTATGGGCAAGCAATACCGACCTACCTACAAAAAGAAAACAGTTAACAGAAGAGAGCCAGCGCCTGGTCAAAATGCAGGCGAAACCTGGCCTAGAACAACAAGAATGGCCGATCAAGGTGCAAGCGTCGGCAACAAACACAAAATTCGAAATTATAAGGGAGGACGCGAAATTCAGGCTCAAAAGCGAAACCATAGAAAATAAGAAACAGCTGCATGAGACAAACTGGGGAATTGTTGTTGTTACCTTCTCTTCCTGCCTTGCGGCTGCGAATTGCTCTCTCGCTCTCACAGCTCTCAGCTGTGGCAAAGGCAGCAGCAAACGGTTTTGGTTTTGCAGTCGCTGCAAAGAAGTTTCAGTTATAATTTGAACGTTGAAGCGTTTGGTTCGGTCGTCGCTGTCGTTGGAAATTCGTTTGTTCTCGTTGTCGGGGTTCGAGGAATTCAGCCAAACAAACGAAGCAAAAACAAAAAAAAAACATTAAACAAAATGTTTTAATATACCTAAAAAAATAATAACAACAAACTCTACTATAAATATAATTTAATGCCAAAAAGCAAATATTGCAAACTTCTTGTTTAGTTTGGTTGTGTTTTGCGTTTTTGTTATCAATTTTGAAAGCCAGATAAAAAAAAAATACTGCAAAATGGGTCTATCGGATATACCAGCCAACTATATGCCTCAGGGCAGTCATCCACATTTGAATATGAATCTGCATCATCATAATCATCATCAGCAACACAATCATCATAATGCGGCCACAGCTGCAGCACATGTCCTGGCCATGGAAAGCAATGAACTGATGATGAGCACCAAGGATAAACTTTCGAGCAAAAAGAAAATGCATTTGCTGAAGAAGATTAAGAAACGTTTTGGACTGGGTTAGTAATCAACATTTTCAGCACTGGCAATTTGCCAAAAGCTTTCTAGAGTGTTTAATGTGAATCCATGAAGCCAATAACCAATTTTTGAACTTTTGAACTCATTTAAACTAATGACTTACTCTGATTTGTAAGTTTATGAAACAGATGGGGCTATCTAGAAGACGAGAAATGCATAACTTCTTGAACTTGATCCATCCAAACTTGCTAGCTAAAAACTAGAAACGTCGCCAATGTATTTGTAGTTTTGACACCAGGGTTTCAAAGCCCCTTCTTAAGTATACCGACCCGATATTTTCATGAATCTGCGCAGAAAATGTGAAAAACTCATTTCGCATTTAATTCCGCCGAAACGCAACCTTTGCAGCCTGTACTTAACAATAAAGTTCTTGCCTGTCTTTCGAAAACTTTGAAAAGTTCTCAAAACAGCATTTCTGTTCAAGGATCGTTCTTAATTTTGGCGAGACTCAAGCGGACAAGCCCTAAAACCCTTCTTAAGCATAGACAAGCTAAATCGATTTAGCTGGGTGTCAACTCCATATAAAAAATAGATAAATTTTAGCTGGTCTCTTAGCCCCTGAGTCAGTTCTCAGAACAGTAAATCCAAAATAATGTCCAATTCCGTCGAATCTTATCCTTCTAAACCCGTTCTTAAGTCTAGCGATCAGAAATTTTCTAAAATTTATTCGGAAAGTTAATTTTGATGTGAAAAATCATTAATTTCGGTAAGGAAGATTTTAGTAGGAGAAAAATTTGATTTCAGCCTCAGGCGTCACGCTGAAATGACAAATTTTGTGGTGTAGTTGTTAAGCATTTGACGGTGGTCATGTAGTAGGAGGGGGTGCGCAGTAGCAGTCGAGTGGGAGTATTGGAGAACGCTGAATCGAGTACTCAGCATTGAATACTGAGTATCGAGTACTTAGTATTGAGTTCTAGAGTTCCATCGAGTCATTTTTATCGAGTTTTGAGTTCTTAGAATCGATTACCGAATCACGAATTCTGAGTATCGGGTGCTTAGAATCGAGTAGTTAGTATCGAGTATTTATAATAGAGTACTTAGTATCGTATACTTGGAATCAAATAACAAAAATTAGTACTGAGTGTCGAAAACTAAGTATCGAGTACTTATAATATAGTACTTAGCATCGAATACTAAGTGTCGAGAGCTTAATATCGAGTACTTGGTATCGAGTACTAACAACCACTTAGAATCGAATAGCCAAATTCAGTACTGAGCATCGAATACTGAGTATCGAGTACTTAATATTGAGTTCTAGTATCGAATATTAAGTATCGAGTACTTTTATCGAGTTTTGAGTTCTTAGAAGTATCGAGTATCGAATATTGAGTATCGAGTACTTAGTATCGCGTACTAAGAATCATGTACGTAGTATCGATACTCATATCGAGTACACGCGTACCGGCAAACGGTGGAAGGAGCATATCGTATTCAACATGTTTCACATCAAGACCTCGTGAGTTTTTGCCACACTCACACCTTTTTGTTTTACCTTTGAAGGTGCCCATTTGAACGTCTCAAGACTCGTGAGTGAACCGAAACGAACAGTTTTGCTTTGTGGTTTTCGTTTCGGTTCAGAATTTTCGAAGGGACGCAGGTTCAGTTTGCGGCTCGGATTGTCAGCTGTTATAGGCGGTTCGGTTTCGGTTTGGTTCGGTTCGGTATACAACCAGCTTGGATCCCTGTCTGAAACTATCCTCTTTTAAGTAATTACTAGATACTTTGACTGATGGAAACGTAGACAATGGTCTAATAGTCCCCATCAGACTCTACAGAACAGTCTTTTGTTTAATCTCTTTGCTTTTACTCACTTCCATCCCAAAAAGATACAATATCTTTTTGCTTTTCTGTTGCTCTAATTGCGTTTAATCTTTAACCACTCGACGAGTCGGCTTTTGTTTAAACAATCTCAAGCTGTTTGGTTACTTTATTCTCTCATCATTTGTGGTTCTTTTTATTTCGGGCAGACGCAAGCAAGCAGCCAATTTCTGTTGGTTTATTTATTTAAAGTTTGCGCGCATTAATTAGCCAAACGAATGAATGGATGAATAATGTTAATATAATGTGGGAACCATTTATGAATTATGCATTTTCGCACGCTTTAATTACAGCTGCTTCATTCCTAAATTGACGATTTTTCTGCTAAGTTTTGAAATCACCGGAAATGCCAGTTTTAAAAACTGGTCAAAACCACAAATTGCATATTTCAATTGAAGCACCAATCTCTTACCACAACACTCACTCGCAAACACACCAATTTTCCCCAAAGAACGAACGATTATGTTTATCATAACGATTATCTGTGTTGGCCTCTGCCTTCCCACTGTTTTGGTTTTTTCCCTGTTTTTGTTTTTGTTTTGATTGCAGTTGAGGCTAAAAAGCAGCTGAAAAAACCCTCTCTTATTCGCTCCGGCCCAAGTCAAAGCCAATGACGCATAGGCAAAGAGTCTTCTTAGCCCCCATATATGGCTGGGCTATGTGTATGTAGCCCATATTCCCCCCCATTCAGTGGGATTTGTACGCCAAGCGCCGTTGCCGCCGTCGGCAAAGCCCAAGCCAAAGAAGAAACACAAAAGCACAAAACGATCAACAAAATCCAAAGCCACACCGCTGCTCTCTTGACTATGAAGAAGGTAGTTAGTGTTTATTGGGGAGGAGTAGAAAAGGAAGAGGTGCGGAGCTTGAGGTTTGAAGTTATGTTGCCTGGGATGGTTTATGGCTTCCATTCCATTCGGAACGTGCGCATTGCGTATCGGTAATCAATGAAATTACTTTGTTTTTTTTTTGTGTTGTTGTCTGGGAATCAGCTGCTTTTGCTGTTTGCTGGTTTTTTGTTTTTGTTGTCTCAGCTACCTGCATTTTCCTCTTTCTATTTCAATAGTGTGTGTGTGGTATGCCGCGTTTACTTTGGCTAAAAAGTTGGCTAAAGCTTCTCACGGTTTACTTTTTGTGAGCCTGCCAACTCGTCTTGAATTTTTAAAGTTTTTTTTCGCTCGAACACAATTCATTTGAGATATTTGCTGCAAGTAAATAGACTGAAAGAGGGAAAGAGAGAGAGAGACACCCCACTTTGACTGCTTCACACCCTCACACAGCTTGGTGTAGTACATCTGTTTCTTTAAATTCTGTATTCCTATAAATGAGCTCATCTAGATGTGTCATACTTTCATCACACAAATGTGGCTATGAAATTGATAGGAACACTTCTATTTTCTCGCACTTTTGATAAGAGTTATATTGCAAATTGTTATCACTGTTCGTATGTATAAACATGTCTATGACGGTTAAAATTGATGGAAAGAGGCCATAAATCCGACGTTGACATTTCAATTTTTGTTAGTATCAAGAACTTGAGGTAGGTGGATTTGGTTTTTTATTTAAAATTTAATATGTCGTAGTTTTTTAGTTTCTAGTTAGTTAAAATATTACTTGAGCTATGCAGACAACCTGCTTTCCTTGTGGTAGAGTCAGTATTTTGAACTCTTATATGAAGTCATTTAATATCATTTTTTGTAGTGTTTAAAAGCTCTGTTTATCAATGTCGGCGGTGTACCAGAAATCTCTTCCAACCAAATTCCAACCCAAAACCAATTCTCGGTGTCCTAGAAATCTCTTTCGGTTGGTTTCAAACCTGTCGTATTTTGTTGGGAGATTTTGGCAAACCAACGAAATCTCTCAAAGTTCTGGGACACCGACGGATTTCTCGAGAGTTTTGCAAACCAAACGAAGCCAAAATCTCTAAAGATTTTCAGAACACCCCCCGTATATAACTGAATTTTGCTGATACTTATACAAATGCTTATTTCTTTTTGAACTAAATCACTAAATAGCCAACAATTTATTGAAAAATGTTATGGAATCTTTACTCCAGGGAATCAGTTATTTATCGAACAACGATGTTGCTCAGCTTGCTGATTTTATCAAAGTCTTTAAGTGGAAATATATTTAATTCAGGGTCAAATTCACTGTTAACCCATTACAACACATATTTTCGCTGGTCCAAAATCGTTTAAACACTATCCAGATGTTATAAATCGATGTCAAATGACAATGCTTTGACCTAATCAGTTAACAGAAATGTTTATGTTTGGATGAAAAAAGGATATTATAATATCAAGAAAGTCCAAATAGGTTTTATTGGAACCGGTTTTTTCTTCTGTGTAATAGTGTTGGTTAGGCTATCATGCCACAGGTCCACTTACTATGAAACGTGCTACCCCATTGACCAGATTTGACAGACTCGGTCAACAGTAAATGTTGTCTAAAGCTGGGACCTTACAGTATGCTGAAATAAAATGACTCCGATCGAATAATGCCGTGAGTTTTGCACCACCAAAAGCACTTAAAATATAGTTGTAAGTAAGCAGCAGAATAACTTTTAACTTTCCGAATCATAGCCATAATCGAATCGTAAACGTAATGGGGGTGTCCCAGCAATCTCTAAAGATTTTCGTAAACGATGAGAATTTTAACTTACCTACGAGGACTTTATATGTAAAGTGACAAGAATAATGTCGGCTACTAGATAATGTGGAAGGAAAAGCGTTAGCAAAAGTCTCGCCTATAAATCTTAAGACTTACAAACAAGACAAATCTGCGAACGTTGGCAAAAGTCTCGCCAAACTATCTTAAACGGGCTTAAAAACGAGTAATAAGCGAGTGAAATATCAGAAAAGGCTCGCAAGGAAATCATTTGCGAGCTATCGAATACGAAACTTTCACTGCCACAAACTGAGCGATCAGTGGTTCGTTTTCGTATCGTTTACGGATCTGTTTTCGATAGTTCTACACGTTTTTGTTTCGCGTTACTCTCTTGAAATATCGTCTACGGAGTTTTGGTCCACTGGGTAGCTGAATTTTGTATAATTCGAAATCGATTCGAACATTCAATTGAAAAGAAAATCGATTTAAATTTCACTCGGAGACGGGAACACCAAAATGAAAACTATTCGGAATGGCAATCGACTTACTTTTAAAGTCCACTCGGAAACGGGAACAGGTGTGATAGCAAATATCTATTTTATAGCTTAAAACCGAAACGATTTCGCAGCTGATAATTATAACACGGTTGTAAGTTGATAGTTGCCTGGACCTAAACCTAAATTCATTTCTGTTTTAATCCCTGCTTAAAAGAGTACATATTCCGATTTTGAAAGATTCTTTTAAATATATATTTATAAAAAATCGGTGCAATATAGTGTCTTATAAAAAAAAGGTCGTATGTTTCCAGTTTTTCTATGGTTTTATAGTTTGGTTTTATTTACCTTCTTCCGAAAAAGAACGAAAGATCCTGGACCTATCACACTATCAAAATCGTTTTTGAAGCAATATTAACTTGTAAATTATTTCGGAAAGGGGCAAAAACGGGCAGAAAGGATTATTTACTCGTAAATCTATACACTTTTGTGAACAACTTGTCGTTTTTAGTTGTGTGGTGCAGTCTGCAGCAAAAAAGTTGTACTCCACAAGATACGATAACGTATGTATGTTAGATTCTACCAATAATAATACTAGTTCGACAACAACATACACGTTGGGCAGACTTAACACCACACACAATATCAGTGAATCGGAACATACAACTTACATTTGGACAATAAGTCACTTTATGCCAATGTGCATTAGAAGCAAAGGACGTGTTTTCGAGTTTGACTTGAGACAAGAGTACATTTTCTATCTGTGTTTGGTGAAAATATGGAAAACGACCTTTGAAAAAGGATGAAGATCACATTCATTTTCCTCTTGTGCAAGCTTTTGTCAACACTTGAGATCATTAATTAAAAACTTTTTAAAACACTCTTTGTCTCTGTAATATTTATCAAAGCTATCACTGCCTGACCCAAATATTCTTGCTGTGTATCTTTAGGGTTTATCAGTTAATGAACCAAGTTGGCAGCATGAGCAATGTGCAATGTAATTTAGAAAAAATGTATAGTTAACAGTTATGTCCAGATAAAGGCACCCAGGCAGACAGTCTACCCCCCACAGATATACACCTAGATAGATAGATAGGATGGGGTGGTGTTGCAACAGCTGTGAAACAAAAACGCAGGTAGCGATAGCTGAAACAACAGGTAAGCTAGGGTTTCAGGTCCGGTATGCGGGCTGCAAAGAGCAGCTGCAATTAACTCACGCAAAGACTGGTAAGAGGAGAGTCAGCGATACATAGATAGATGCCATATAGGTTGGGTCAAATTATCTACGCTTAGGCGGGCGGGCAACAAGTCAGTTGTTATGCATAAATCACTGCTGTAGTGGTATTTTATTATATTTTTTTTGGAACACAGCACCACCACCTACGGGCTTTTTAGCGGCAGCTGTCTGGGCTGATCGGGTTTTTGGGCCTAAGCTTTGAACAGAAAACAATATAATTAATATGGACACCAGATTTTGGTCCAAGAACTAGAATTTTTTGCAGCTGTTCGAAATGATGTAAGAAATTTGCATGGTTAATGAAGAAGGCATAGGCATAAGTGGTATCCTACCTACTCCTCCTCCTCCAACCCGTTCAACCAGCGGCGCACACACAATAGAGGAAATGAGTGGTGGTGGCGGCAAACACTTGAAATATTTTCATTATATACTACTCTTTGTTATAATGTTATAATGATGTGTTTTTCAATCTAAGAAGAGAGATACTCTTCATGTCTGTGGGCCATAATGTTGTCTATAATTCAACTGAAGCGCTACTCAACGCTTGAGTGATTTAATTACACATAAGATGGTGGATGGGGGGACTGTAGACGTTGGTTCGCAGGTTCGTTGTGCAGTCAAGTGCGAGGAAATGCATGTATGTAACTCTTCTCGCATACCCTTAAGTACAATAATTGCAACGCTTCGATAAACAAGCGGAAGAAAGCCAAGTTTCGAGTTTATCTAGGCGTATGTTCATATGTGGGTATATGTATATCTGCAACGGTAATACATATGTCTATTTTGAGCTCAAAAACTTGCTCGGTTCTTCTTGGCTGGGGTCTCTTGCTTCAGTGCACAAATGAAAACCCAAACACATACAGTTTTTCCTTCTCTCTCGTTGTTTGTTGTCTCTGTAGTCGTCGGCTTATAAAAATAAACCATGTAAATTTGATTTGTACACCCTCGCTTTAGCTGCAGCTAATTATACATAATATATATTGAGGGGGTCCCTCTGGGTGTTGTTTCAACAAGTATCTACAAATTTGTGTGTGTGTGTGTGGAAAAGCTGGATAAATTTATGATAGGTGGTGAGAAGTAGAGAGGGTGGGAATTAGAAGTCATTGAACTTTAATAGGTGTAATCAATAATTCTTAGAAAGTTGTGCAGGGGCTTCACGTATTAGAAACCACTCAGAATTTGGAACATGTCAAGTACCTGTGATGAGCTCCAGAAATTTCAGTGTCGGTTTATCATTTTGAATCCAAATTGATTGAGTTGTATAAAAGTGTCTTTCTGTTACTTTTTAAATGACTTCCTCGAATTATTTCGTTACCAAATTGGTGGTGCTTTTGAACTGTAGTTGTAAAATAATAGTATGGTAAACAGGTGTAATAGTTAGAGTATCCATTGGATTGACATTTTATGTAGTATTACTCAAGGCTGCAAACCGATTCAGAGCCGACCCCACTTAGAACCCGTTCGGTCGTTGGGTTTCCCTTAAACTGCACCCGAAAATGCTAAAAGTTTTGATTCCAAAAATGACTTAATCCGCTTTTTATAACAATTTGGCATTTAATACAATGCAAAAGTGCAGTTGGGAAATTAACAGAAAGACATTAACTGCACTGGCCGAAACGACGATGGGCAGCACTTCGCACACCTTAATACAAACTTTGACAGGTTCAAAGTATATTATAGTCGGGCTTGATCCAATTTCTTTCTTGTCTTAAATTATCGTATGTCATACTTCTTGCGGCTAAGCTCATAAAAACATAGCGCGCGAAAGTATCGTATGTTTAAATATCCTAATTGTTTCGAAAAAGGAGCCATTATTGACAAAAATTAAGTTGACAATCGTTCCTGTATCTAATACAATACAACCTATTAAAAATTTGACCATGAATTTCTCAATCTAAGTTGAGTAATTTAAAAAAAGTCTTCTCCTGTAAAATTTGGTGCTTTGACATACGATACTTTCGCATAAATGCGTCGATATGAGCTTTCTAGTGTTGGGTAAAGGTTGTTCATTTCACTGAACATGTTCACTTGTTGTTAAGACTTTTGCACATAACCGCACGAAGTACTGAGTATTGACAACTTAGAATCGGGTATTGAGTATCAAATACCGAGTATCGAGTGCTTAGAATCGAGTTCTGAGTACCGAATACGGAGTACCGAGTTGTTAGTATCTATTGTAACTAGTACTTAGTATCGAATACTTAGTATCAGGTGCTTAGAATCTAGTACTGAGTATCGAATACTGAGTATCGAGTTATTAGTATCAGGTAAAAAGTATAGAGTACTTAGAATGGAGTACTGAGTTTCGAAAACTGAGTATCAAGTACTCAGTATCGATTACTTAGAATCGAGTACTGAGTATCGAATGCTGAGTATCGAGTATTTCGTATCGAGTTCTTAGAATCGAGTCCTGAGCATCGAATATTGAGTATCGAGAAGTTAGTAATTAGTACTTGGCGGTGAGTACTTAGAATCGAGTACTTAGCATCGAGTACTAAGTATCGAGTACTTCGAATCGAGTAACAAAAATCAGTGCTGAGTATCGAATACGTAGAATCGAATAACAAAAATCAGTTCTGAGTATCGAGTACTGAGTATCGAGTACTGAGTATCGAATACTTAGTTTCGCGTACTTAGAATCGAGTACGTAGTATCGAATACTTAGTATCATCTACCAAGTATCGAGTACTGAGTATAGAGTAGTCAGTGACGAGTACTTTGTATGAAGTACTAAGTATATAAGAAGTATCAAGTAATAAGCATAGAACACTTAGCATCAAGTACTTATTATTGAGAACTGAATATACAGATTTGAGTACTGAGTGATAGGCGGATCATATCGTATACAACATGTTTCACATCAAGGCCCCGTGATTGTTAGCCACACCTTTTATACTTTTTAAATTTCAAATCGAACGACGGTCACGTTCGACATTATGGAAATGCTCATACCTTGTAATAAATTAAATATCTTTAAAAATGAATAATTTTTTAAACTCTTCATTTATAGCTTTTCAATCCTCAAGTTCTTGGTAACTTTGCAAGGATTTACTTAACTTAATTAATTGTATAAAACATTTTCTGAATATTAGTTTTAAAACGATATTCTAATTCATAAAAGCCTTTAGCAGCTGAAATTATAGTCCCAAGCTGACTATCTAAAACACAAGTTTTGTTTCTAAATTGTAAATTATTTACGGTCACGTCGGTTTCAAGCGAACGTGTCGGCTTCAAGCGTCAAACGTGTAGTCCGTGAGTATTAGGGTATGTAGAAATGCAAAATAGACTTAGATCTCCTTTAAAGTACTAGGGCTAGGCTGAAGCACATTGGATTAAGTCCGCTTAATTAATTCCTCTCTGAAATATAAAACACGTAAACTCAAGCTTGGTTATATTTTAAAAGATCATTTGATGATCATGCAGTAAAGAGCTCGGCCAAGTGGAAAAGAACTTCCATCTAAATGCCCTAATCCTGTGAAGCCAAGAATAGATGAAAATCAAAAGGTGTACATAGTCGAACTTAGATAAGAACCACCTAAATAAATAACTTATTAGCTTTGCACTGCATTGTATATCTCTTTTGAATGAACTAACTGAAATGTATTTTTAGAAATATTCAAAATATTCACATCTAGTAGGAAAATGGCAAGCAAGCTTCGTTTGAATTTTCCAGCCATCTTCCTTTTTCACTCAATGAACTCCTGATCTTTCATCTAGATTAAAACCCAAAATTTTTTGCATAAATTGATCTCAACTCGAACACATTCATTAGCCGCCATGCACAGAGCCTGTTCAATTCATCCATACAAGTTCAGTTGGAAAAGTTCAAGCTATTTTCGGGTCATGCGTTTTTGGAGTTTGCCGCTCTTCAATAAAAAACAACTACAACACAAAATTGCCAAACGTGGCCTGCGAAACGAACGATCTGCCAACCGATCGGCAGGCAAATTTTCGTGTTTCAGTGCAGAAAAAGGAAAAACCTGATTTACCGTTTGGCGGCGCGTCGCTCGCGAAACATTTCCCACGCTGGCCTAAGTAAAAACAAATCCAAAATCAAATACAAACAATTCCCACGACTCCAAATTTGTATATATTGAGGAGAAGAGAGATATAGTAAACCTGTAACAAGTTACAATAATTGCAAACGATGAGTGGATGAGAGTCTGCAGCGGGTGGGAAATGTGAAAATCATGCAGGTGTCATATAAATGCAGTGAGGCAATCAAAAATTGCCTAGTGATCGTTAAGGGAAACCAATTTTAATGATGACAGAGATCATTAAGGAAACGTTGAAATCATTAGAGTAAATTTGAAGTGAGTACTTAGCGTTCTTTAGTTTGATGCCTTCATTACGCCGACGACATTGTGAGTTATTAATTAGCATTCATTAGCTGCAGTCATTTAACAAGAATTTAGCATACAATTTTATTGGTGTGAGAATTGCTTTACACACCTGACCAGACCACTCTCGCCTCGAACCAACGCCTTAAAACCCACCCGAATGACGACCCACACAGTGGTTTCTACAACTAATTTCACTGACAACGCGATTACGTCTCCAGCGTAGGTTGTTTCCATTGACTAAACTTAAAGAGATCTAAGCACAAGCAAGCTTGCACTGAGAAGGCATCCACCCACTTATCAGCCACAATACAACGGCATCATTTGTTGATTACTTCAAATGGTAATTTATGCAAAGCGGTCAAACTGGTGGGCTGACCAATTGGTACACTTTGTAATCGATCCACAAATGTTGTAAATGATTTTCACTTTACCCCGCCGCCATTTACATTTCCGGTGTAATTAAAGAGGCCTTCACTGTTAATTGTTCGCACACGTCGTCGCCTCATGACTCATGCACGTGTGGGCCAAATAACAACAAAGACACGCGTCGGAACGGCGTACACGTGACCTCTGACCTTAATCACGAAAAGTGCGTAGGCAAGTAAGTTCGGGTAAAACAATGTTCGACAACTTGTTGCTGGTTTAGGGGAATGTATTCCTTGGTAAGAAAGAAGAGCTCAAGATTTGTACAAGAAATTTCTATGGCCAAATGCTAATGAGAATCTCTTTGTAGTTATATACACCGCTTTCTTTCTACACAATGCAATAAAATTCAGAAATTTTGAAGGTATTACAATTTGAAAGAATTAAACCAAAACACCACTCTCTATTCCTTGAAAACTTGGACCTGTAACATTTATTTATAGCTTGGATATTCAAAAATATCCCCAAAAGGATTTTCGAAAACTCGAATTAGTTTAGGAGATATAGTCCTTTTAGTGACCCAATGTGACCTAAATTCCCAAGCAACTGCAAACTTAAGGGGGTCTTCTCATTGAGCAACTTTTTATAAACCCTCGTATTTTGACCTACCCCGACCGGAAGATTTTGATAAAACAAGTGATTCGCGGAGTTGTCAGTTTAAAACTGCATTTAAACATTTTTGATTTTTTTTTCCAAAAATTACTTCAAACTTTAAAGCGTTTATCTCGAACCAGTTTTCGAACTGGCGGCCTGATATCTCCAGTTCAACTGACCGATTTCATGAAACAAAGTGGAATTGACGAGAATTGTCCCATCCGGCTGAACCTCGGCATAATTTTAAAAATTGTTTATATTTTTTTTACACTAAACTACAAAAAAAGCCCGAAATTGAAATTTTTTTTGAATGGCCGCCATTTTGTCAAAAAAATCAAAAATTAAGTTTGAGGGTTCAGCCGAGAATTACATCTATTCTGATTATAACCCGTTTTTTTTTCATTTCGGACGCTCCGGAGACCCGGATCGTGGCCGCCGTGCGACACCTTTTTCACCACCAACTTGAAGTCTCATTACTTTTGAACAGCCCTCGTATCGAGGCAAAAAAATTTTTATTTACTTTGAACCTTTGTAATACAATAAATAAAAAAGTTTTCAATTATTCTGCGTTTTCAAATAAGAATTTTAAAAAGGGTCCAAAAACGGGTTTTGATGAGAAGACCCCCTTAAACCAATTTCATCTCTTGATAACTGGAAAACCTCTCTATATGGTCAAGCCTTAGCTTCATTTGATATTTGCATTTGAATATGCATGCAAAAAATCAACTTCCGTTCTGCATCAACCGCCATCAATGGCAGCGGAAGCCACAAAACACACAGTGGAGAGCCATAGAGAGAGAGTAATCGTAAATCCCCACCAACCCGGTTTTCCCCCATCTTCAATGTAACTTTAGAAGAGATACAAAAAGCACAAAAGCATAGCAACAAATGGAAGACAAAATGGGCATAGAGAAGCGCAAATATAATAAAAATAATTGCACAACAAAACGGCCGACGGTCGGCGGCAACAGCGACAACGACGAACCCAGAGGTCAAACTATTGGATGTTGTCTTTCACCACCAGTTGTTGTTGTCTGGCACTCTTCTTCACAGTGGCTTCTGGCAAGTACAATGCACTTTTTATGCGATTAAGCGAAATCTGATGCCTTGGATGCATTGCAAAAACAAAAAAAGGCAAAAAAGGCAAAAAGGGTTAAAGATGAGTAAGAAAAAATCACTTTTGCGAAACAGTGATTTAAAGGTAAAGGTGTGGTTAAAAAAGTTTCAGTTTTAAAGTTTCAAGAATTCCCAGGTTGGAGAGATAATCAAATCGAAGTAATACTTGTAAATTCGACAAGTGGAAGTTGTATATTAACAACTGGAACACTAAACCAGGCTTATGGTAAGGCGGAGAGTCAACTAGAATCCTTAGAATCCGAATGAATTAACGTCAATTAAGCAAGGAAAGTTGAACCTGAATGAAGCAGAGTTAATGGCTGAGGTACAAGACTATCAGGTAAACGAATCGGAACAAAAGTTGGTCTTAATAAAGCCTGAAACTGTAGATGCTACAAGGGACTATGTAGAACAACTAGCTTTAGAGATTATTCAGACTAACATAACAGAGAAAGAGCAGGTTTTACCTTGTGAATAGCTAAAGACTGAACTTATGGCAAGCGGAAAAATGATGCCCATAGCACCAAAGTTTACCAGTAAACTAGAAATTCAAGCGAAATTCATTCATCTAAGGAGCTAAACACGGAGGAACTCAAGACCCTAACAGCTGCTACAGTAAATGACAGCCAAACAATTGGAGTGACTAGTAAACCTGAAATTTTAGAGGGCATGCAATATATGGAACTCTTAGCACAACGCGAACTCAAGACGGTTTTAAGGATAATTGATGAAAATAAGCCAGCTTTGGAGATAGCCAAGTTACAGTTAGGTGAAACCAGCCAGAAGTTAGCTGATACCTTACCTCAGTTTACTTCAAGCCAAGCCCAGGCAACAACTGAAACATTTTAGCATGGTGAAGTGGAACAGGGTTTGCCCTTGGATTTTCTTTAGGATTATGTGGAAAAAAGTAAGCCATCGAGCTTGAAGGCAGAGCTTAATATAAGTCCTCAATATGGCATCTGTAATGAAGAACAAGCCCCAATTACGTCACTCAAGCCACATACACAGGAAGCACCTGTACAGACCCGATTTTGATCTGTTGAAATCGGTGGAGTTAAGCTCTGGTCTTCTGCTAGAACAGTAAACGGATATACCCATTAAGGGGGTCTTCTCATTCAAAACCCGTTTTTGGACCCTTTTAAAAAATTCTTATTTGAAAACGCAAAGAACAATTGAAAACTTTTTTATTTATTGTATTACAGGTTCAAAGTAAATAAAAATTTTGCCTCGATACGGGGCTGTTCAAAGTAATGAGACTTCAAAGTTGGTGGTGAAAAAAGGTGTCGTCGGGGCCGTCCGGGTCTCCGGGCGTCCGTGAAAAAACGGGGTTATACAGTATAGATGTAATCCGGTGACTAATGTGATTTTTTGACAAAATGGCGGCCATCAAAAAAAAATTCATTCGGGCTTTTTTGTAGTTTAGTGTAAAAAAAAATGTAAAAATTTTTTAAAATTAGGCGGGTCGGATGGTGGGTCGTCATTTGTTTCTGTCGGTTCGTTGACTGGAGATTCTGGCGCAGTTCGAACGTGGTTTCGAGATAAACGCGTTTAAAGTTTGAAGTAATTTTTTGGAAAAAAAAAATCAAAATGTTAAATAGTTTTAAAGAGCTGAATTGTCGAATTCTTTTGTTTCATCAAAATGGGTCGGTAGAACCGGAGAAAACTTAACATGGTCAAATACGAGGGTTTAAAAAAGTTGCTGGGATTGTTGCTGGGAATTAGGGTCTTGGTTGGACTATATCTAATAACGAGTTTCGAAAACCTTTTGGGGGGATATTTTTAAATATCCAAGCTATAAATAAAGCAAAAAAAAAGTCGAAAAAGTTGCTCAAGAGGACCCCCTTAAAAAGCCGAACGCTGTAAATGATTGTGATCTTATTACAATAAGAAAGAAAGTCGGTTAAGCCCGCTATAACATACTCTGTACCTGTGAAGTGCTGCCCAACACCGTTGCGACCGGTGCTGCCCATAATTGTTTGTTTTCCTTATAACTCGACAACCGTTCATCCAATCTTTACCATTCCTTTGGCGGATCGATAAATAATCTTAATTTCAAAATATGTCCAAAAGGTTCGAACCTTCTATCTATAAAACCGACGGAGATATGACGTTTTTTATAAATTGCGGAGGCGGGAGGGGGCGTGGCAAAAAATTTAAAATATACTTGATCTGCCAGCAAGTATAAGAAGTTTTTGTCCCATACACGTCGAACCTCTATCTCTTGCCATATCTGAGATATGTTTGCTCATACTGACGGACAGACAGATGGACGGACAGACGGATATGGCTAGATCGTCTCGCCTGTTGATGCTGATCAAGAATATATATACTTTATAGGGTCGGAAATGCTTCCTTCTGGCTGTTATATACTTTTGCACAAACTGAATATACTCTGTGTACCTCTGGTACAAAATCAGATTTCAGCTTTCAATCATCAATGATCAATTTGTATGAAATTAAAAAATCGCTTGATTTGTAATCTTTTTTTTTGGAAAAAATCTATTTTAGCATATCTCTTCGGGAAAATCAATAGTTTTTTTGCTGTTACTATTGATTGTTAATGGTTTTATGACTTGATAATAAACTCAGAAAAGTAGTAAAGATCGTTTTACTGATAAATAAAAACCCCCAGGCTAATCAGTTTTGTACAATTCATTGACAACTTTGAATGTTTATCTTGTTATTTGAAGAAACAAATAAAACTATTTCAACTGAAAAACCTCTTCAGTATAACGGTGTTGAGCCGAATCCCGAGTTAAAAACAGCCGAACCTAAACCTGTTCCAAACCAAAGTTGTTGGTTAGGCTCAACAGGAGCGAGACTTTTTAAGGTCTGAGCTCAGAGATGTTTTTGCTAATTAGTCGATATTGATCGACAGAGTCTTATGTACAACGCCACTTTATCAAAAATTATAGAACTACTTTTAGATCTTTTAAGATGAACGCAACTGTTTTTTAATATCAAGACTACCAAGCCTAAGAGTTTTCCATAAGTTTTCTTCGCGAAATTTACGCCTCAAACAATTTAACCGTGGCTCCAAATCAATTTTTGAAAAAGTTACTGGCAGATTAATCAATCGGTATAGAATTTATCCCGGTTTGTACTTTAAGTTTCATGTATGTTTTGTTATTAGAAGTACTTCAATTAAGTACGAAACATTCTAAAATCTAAAATCGATCGTTTATTGTGAACAAACGTTTTCGTATTAAGAACTTTGTAGTCTCACTAACAAGCAAAGTTAACGTTTTGTCAAAGCTAAAACAATTAGTTACAGCTTATGATGATATGGCGGTCATCAAAGATCATTAGAGAATCACAACCAGTCGCCGCTTTTACACTTAATTAATTGCCATGTCGCCGCCTCCTTTTTCCTATACCTCCACACTCGAGACTCGTGGGTCAGGCTAATTGAAAGTATCAAAGCGTCGTCTTGCGTAAACCGTTTTGATTTAATCACAACGAGTATTTCATTCATTCCATTGTCCAATGGAATGGCTACTGTAATTCATTGACAACCTGGTCGTCGTCTCGTCTGATGTCTGGGGCAAAAAGTAGGCGTCGTCGCCACCATCGACATCCTGCAACTTGAACACTAATCAGAAAAAAAACGCAGACCAGAAAACGTGATTTCCTACTTCCTTGTCGCGGTCAATTCATAAATATGGATGCATACGAGGTTTTTCTCTCTGCTCTTCAAATGGGAGCCACCGGAAGAAGCTGAACTGTGCGATGGTTGGTGCTCCCTTTTTGATTTCCTTCAATAACCAGACGACTTCCTGTTCTGTTCCTGCTGCGGAAGCGGCGCACTTAGCATGTATACAAATGCATGTATGAGAGACGAGAGATTTTTCAAGTCATTGGCCCAAGGATGGGTATTAAGTTTCAACCCCTCAGAAGATACTTCAAAAGTTTGTTGTCTTTTCTCTATCAGTTCCAATTTTTCCTTCTTTTTTGGGATTGTTGGAAATTTGAACAGCTGCCGTTTTTTTTCCAACCCCTAGCGATCGAAGCCAAAACTACCCTCAGCCAATATGTACATACAAACGTGCGTAGTACATAGTATTGAGCAGACGCTTTAAGGGTTGGTTTACCTGTTCCTTGCGTACAGCTGCTTTCTTCTGCGCTGCTCTGCTGCGCTTGGACCTTCTTCATCTTGGCAGCTGCCACATGCCGCTTTAAGCAAACAAAGATCCTGCCACGCGCCGCATATCAACATGGTAATCAACTTGTGTCCTGTCTGTCCCAAGACATCGCCTTCGTAGTTGTCTGTCTCTGTGGTTGTCCTGCTGTTGCCGATCAGCGACTTAAACACGTTTTTTTAAAAACATTTTTCTTTTTGCAACTGTTGGCTTGCCTTTGAGGCAGAAACCTGTCGCAGTCTTCTTAGGTCGTCTTGTGTAATTATTAATATGGCCATAAGAATTGGTAGTGAACTCCGTAGTAGGTTAGTTTTTGCTCTTGTGGCATGCTTTACATTTTGTGGTAATTGTTGAGCCACCTGTCAGTTTTCAAGGTGCAAATAATTATGTCAATTAGGAGAAATACCTTTTCCTGGACTAGAAAATGGTGAAAATATGTTTATTTTTGTTATTTTTAAAGTTCAATCATCTTCATCAAAGTCACGTGCTATTTTCGGAAGGGTTTCTTTTCTTGGGTTTAATGCCTTTCAGGCTTTTGACTTGTGTGTAATTTGAGAACTAGAAATCTGGAACGCTTGAGCACGTCATGATGCTGTTGCTGGTGGCTACCTGCTTTTGAAACTACAATAAGAATTTGTCTTTCTATGATGCGTAATTCAATACTTTCAGCTGGGTGTCTTAACGAACGATTTCTATGGAAGTGTGTAGCTGGTACAGTAATCGATACAGAAACAAATTGAACCCAAATTTGCCTATTTTATGAGGTGAAAAATTTGAAGTTAAATATGAAGAATGTTTGCATACGATTTCTGATCATTAATATGATTTCTTTTGTGTACCAAAAAATAGTAGGCATTACCTTCCAAGTTGATCAAACCGATTTTTGTTTTCTATGAAGAAGCTTCTATTAAATAGTCCGTTGTTTTGGCAGTTTCTTTGTAAGCTGAATCCAGCTGGTTGTCAATTGTAACGACTCTTCTCAAATTTGATTGGGATTTCGATTAAAAAGGTTTTAGCAATAATAATACGACCCTAGTACATATAGTCGTTAGGTACGGCATGCATACGGTCTCTGCTATTTTTGGATTTTCGATGGATTATGCCAATTTCCTCGGTTTCCATATTGTTTTGGGCATCTTGACCTGCTCTCATACAAAGCAACGTAAGCTCACCTTCGTTACTTCTCCATACTTCTATTTAATTTCGTTGCTTGACTTGCTTTCCTAAAAAGGAAAACTAAATACAAGTATATATTAATACGCTAAGCAAATCCCATACATATGTTGGTCTCCCTTTTTAACATAGTAAAACAACTTCAGTTGATTTTTGTTTTAGACCATAAATTGGTATGAGGATTGAGAGTTGACGAATCTATATATTAATATGCTAAGCCAATTCCCGACAAAGTGATCGTCTCCCTTTTTAACATAGTAAATCCAGGGTTGCAGATTTAGTTCTGATAAGGACCAAAAACGATCAAAATTTAAGACCTTTTTAACATATTCAGGCATGTTCTTAATTCCACTTACACTGCAACTTCTTGCAACACGAAAACGAAAGGGTTTTTCGTTTAAAAAAGGAATGCTTGTTGGCTGATGAAATGAAAAGTAATTGACAAATTACGTACTCGTACAGCTGCCAATTGTACATTAATTCTCCTTAATTCTGTGATCAATGTAGAACTTATTTATGTACTTTGAATTGTATTTAAGTCTTTAGCTGAATTGAAAAAATTTTGTGTGAAGTGTCTCAAGAAATTGGCGGCGCGCGAACGTAAGTCACCTAGTTCCGCTGTCCCCGCCGATTTCGTGGCCGTGGTTTGCCAAAAGTAAATCGTAAGAAATATCATTTGAAATTGAGAACAGCAATTTCAAACCCAAACGGAATTGCATTCGGTTTAGTTTTCAAAGCTTAGCGGAATTGAGAACATGCCTGATTAATTCTGTAAGGTTCATTTTGGTACAGAATTTTGTGGAAATAATTTAGATGCAGTTCATATGTATTCAACTTCCATCTTCAGAAGCTGTTTCTAGTGCCAGTGTGTAGTTTGGAGTGTTCTCGTTTAATTTTAGCAGTCTTTTTATAAAAAATCTCTCTTGCGCGCCATAAGTTTCTGTAGATCGACAAGCCGCAAGAAAAAGCCTCCACTTCGAGTTAAGTGTTATAGTTATCCTGGCTACCAAAGAAGTTCCTCCTTGTAGAGTTGTTGGTGGCCTTTGCGTGTGCAATGCATTGATGGACGTGTTTGATGAATGTTAAAGTGGGAGTTAGTGTCACACCGAGGTATTTATATTCTTTAACCACACTCACTAAGTTGCCTTTGTACAACAATTTCTCCGATGCTCTCCTTCTGTCGCCTTTTTTGGGACTTATCAAGTTTGACCTTCATGCCCCGACAATATTGTTTCAGATGGTTGATCATTTGCTGCATTTTAACTGGGTTATCAGACTGTGTGACTATGTCATCAGCCATATTTCCATTTAATGTTAAAGTGTGCATATTTTTTTGAAGGTCGAATATCAATCACTGGACGAAACTTGTCTAGTAACAATGGTCCTAGTATTAGAGCTATGAATCAAAGCTGGAAGACGGCCCTTAGACGAACACCGCTGATCCAGTTCAGTTTTCTTAGCCAGGGTCACCCACTGCTTACGCGCCCTGCATTTGTTGTTTTTTTATGTATAGACATTACCGCATGGAGACTCATCCATAGCAAATTTGCAACAAGAACTTCGTATGTTTTCTCTCCTAGACTTTATCATAACAAACATCACGAGGCAAAAACAGGGTTCCTCATTCCATTTCGTGTTGTAATTGTTGCTTTAGAAATATTTTCTTCATTTGTATTGGTGTTTAGGTGACTTTAAACTGGCTCTGGGCACCTCTGTACTAAACAGAAGAAAAAAACAGATCCATTAAGTTCCGTTTGGAATGGATATTATCATATCATATAATTATGACTATCAGTTTTCATATCCCTTTGACAATTTTCAGCTCCATTGGATGAAAATCTAAGATCAATTTAGCATGAAATTAATATTTTAATAACCAAAATTAGATATAATAAAAATCCAGTCCAAATGAATACCTAAAACATCCAATGGATCATCTACTCTGTGTAATTTTCGTACCAAAATGTTGGGTTCGCTAAGTTTGGGAAACATTATATGGCCAACTAATCACACGGTTCCATATTTCTTGTCAATATTTTATCTTTTGCAATGATTCGACCATGGTCACTTCTGGATGGTCTTCAAAGTAAACAAATTTATCTTAATCTGTTATTGGAACTTGCTTTTGCTTTCGAAGATATCATCTATCTAAATTTAATTAAAGATTCTCAATATTAAATCAATATTTCATACTAACTTAAACTTGTTTTTTTTTTCCCATTTCCAGTTCGTCGCTCGCCCTCCTCCTGCCCTGGTCCCAATAACCTGCCTCCTTTGGAATTCCATAGCGTTCATGGTGATAATATACGCATCTCTCGTGATGGAACGCTGGCACGTCGTTTCGAGAGCTTTTGCCGTGCCATCACCTTCTCTGCCCGCCCCGTACGCATCAATGAACGGATTTGCGTGAAATTTGCTGAGATTTCCAATAATTGGAATGGTGGCATACGTTTTGGTTTCACCAGCAATGATCCGGTTTCATTGGAGGGAGCTCTTCCCAAATATGCCTGCCCCGATCTGACAAATCGACCTGGTTTCTGGGCCAAAGCTTTGCACGAGCAATACTGTGAGAAGGATAATATTTTGTATTATTATGTGAATAATGCCGGAGATGTTATCTATGGCATTAATAATGAGGAGAAGGGTGTGATATTGTCGGGCATCGATACACGCGGTTTGCTGTGGACCGTTATAGATATTTATGGCAATTGTACGGGCATTGAGTTCCTGGACTCACGTCTCTATATGTATCAACAGCAGCAGCAGCAGCAACATCAACAGCAGATACCCCTACCTGCATCGACTGTACAACAGCAACAACAACCACAACTGCCTCAATCATCCGCCTTGAATCCTCATCATCCGCATCAGCAATCCCGCCGCTCACTGCCGGGCAATGCGGCTGGTCTCATTGAGCATGAGCTGGAACGTCATGTAATGCCTTCACTGCAATCCCTACACTTGGCTAACTCTAGTGTAGAACAGGCAGCCTTGGCTCATGATCTGGCTAACGGTTTGCCCCCGCTGCGCTATAATGCCAATGGACGTCTCATACCCGTACCCTTCCACATTACCAAGGGTCGAAATGTACGGCTTTCGCATGATCGCTTTGTGGCCTCACGTACAGAATCCGACTTTTGCCAGGGCTATGTGTTTACGGCCCGTCCCATACGCATTGGTGAGAAGCTGATCGTTCAGGTGTTGAAAACCGAGCAAATGTATGTCGGTGCCTTGGCCCTGGGACTGACCTCGTGCAATCCTGCTGTCTTACAGCCAAATGATTTGCCCAATGATTCTGATTTCCTGCTGGATCGTCCCGAATATTGGGTGGTTAGCAAAGATATTGCCGCTGCTCCACAGCGAGGCGATGAAATCGCCTTCTTTGTGGCACCCAACGGTGAGGTGAGCATTAGCAAAAACAATGGTCCTGCTGTCGTGGTGATGCATGTCGATCAATCTCTGCAATTGTGGGCCTTCCTGGATGTGTATGGATCAACGCAATCGTTGCGCATGTTCCGCCAACAGTTGCCAAATATGGTGGCCTATCCTTCACAGCCGCAGGTTAATGCAGTAGCCGGTGCCAGCTCAGTAAATGCATCTGGTTCGCGTTTGATGACAGAGTCATTGAATAGCCTCAATGCCAGCCAGGGACAGCTGATGGCTGGAGTCTCGACGACCAAAATGTTGAATGTAACACAAAGCACGAGCACTTTGGCATCGGCAGCTGGAGTCGCATCTAACAATGGTAGTCGCATGATCAGTATGCCCTCCAATGGTGATATACTCCAAATACAACCAAATGGCGGCGGAACTGTCTTGGTGGTGAATCTGCCACCGGCAAACAGTTCGCATGACTTGAACAGTCAATTGACTGCAGCGGCGGGCAGGCCAACAACAGTGAGTTCGAGCGGAATTCTAGCCGGAGCTTGCTCCAGTGGTACACTGATAAGCACAACCAGCAGTCAATATATTGAGGTGAGTTTTGGTCTTTAATTGTAGAAAAATAAGGCAAAGGGAAAGGAATTCATTTACATTAAAACTAAACTAAAATTTACACCCGTTTTCTTAATTCTACTTCCGCAAAAATAGTTTTTGTGACTGTTTTAACGACCTTTATATTAGCGATGTTCAAAAAGAGCGAGGCCAAAAAGTGAGAGTGTATTGGTGTGCGAAATTAAAGCGACACAGGCCAGCTTTGAACTGCCCTGCTCGATGTCTGGGCATATGCCCGACTTCGACAAGCGCTCGGCTCGTGTGCATGTAAATTGCCGATTGCGCTCAGCCCCTGGGGGCTATGGGTGAACATCGCTGGTATAAAGGGACGTTTTTAAGAAGAGAGAGACTGAGATCTATTAAGAGCAAGTGATAAAGATCGTTGTTTGTTTGAATGAATGCAGAGTACGATTTGATTCTGAATTACAGAACATAAGTCATCCACATCTATATTCAAAGCCATTAAATTTGGTCGTTCGCTCAACCATTCCTCATTTTTTATGGTTATCAATAATATTCGGGACTACTTTGTTGATGAGCTCGCCTTTTGATTAGATAAAATTGAACAAAATTGGTAAAAAATCCAGTCAAGAAAAAAGAAGAATTCTTGAGCAAATGGATCGTTTAGCAAGGGAACTCTCAATGTTTGCTGCCAGCTGAAGTTTCTTCACATAGCGCTACAGACACGATGATTGGAGGGAATCGCTTATTTCATTGGCATTTGGAATGATTGGCAGTGCTTAGCGGAAATCGCTAGACAGTAACAGCATTGCGCCTCCAAACCATCTCCAGTCATTGCGCAGATTGCGCAGAGTGCTTCAATGCTCGATTGTGCGCCATTGTGCACCCGTCCCAAACTATGATGTTAGACGCTAATTCAATTTGGATGAACGTCATCCAAGAAACAGAAGCCTCCATTTCCATCATCAATTGCCTTTCGATTATGTATTAACGGTTATGATACAGTTGTGACGCTGAAAAATCGATTTTTTTAATTGCATATTCTTAAGTATTTGTTGGATATCTACAAAATTCATAACGACGGGGAAGAGTGTGTTTAGCGCCTCTGCACCGGCTGTTACAAACTGAAACTTAACGCGATTATCTCAGAATTTTTTCGAATTACTGGTGGATAAAAACTATTAATCGTAACTTGCTAATAATCGCTGGAACTGATTGCCTTTTAGATTAAAACGAAAATCTTATACCTGAAAAAGTACATTTTTGAGGGTGTTTTGTTTTTTGAATTTTTGATTTCGGTGCAATTCTCGGGATATTGTACCCAAGTAAAAAAAGATTTGAATTGGCCATAAATTTTTATATAATATTTTTCTTGATATTTCATTTTTTAAATCTTCTTAACAAGGGTATAAACTCATGATTGAAATTTCGCAAATAACCATACCGTGTTGTTTGGACCATTTAAATATATTTCATTAGATATTCTGTTATGCGAGGCGGATAAAAATCCAACAAATCAAAGATTATATTGAGTTATATACACTGTACTAAAAAATTCTCTCTCACTCTGTTTACTTACAGCCCATTGCCAACAATGCTAACACTGCTGCCAAATGGAAGGACAGTTTAAGTGATCAACATAGTACCGATTCCAGCGCTGAATGTACCATCTGCTATGAGAATCCCATAGACTCTGTACTCTATATGTGTGGACATATGTGCATGTGCTATGACTGTGCCATCGAACAATGGCGTGGTGTTGGTGGTGGTCAGTGTCCGCTATGTCGAGCCGTTATCCGTGATGTTATACGCACCTATACGACATAAATAAAGTTCCAGATTACTTTTAACTCGCAGTCAAATTAAAAACTAACTAAATCACAAAATTGTTGCATTTGATGAGAAAATATGTCAGAAAATGAGAGCGCAAAAAGAGAAAAAAAGAAACGTTTGATCACAGCTTAAGTATTAGTAACTAGTTTTGATAGCCAAACTAAAAAAGCGATATCAATATTTTTGCAAACTAAAGATCACAGAAAAAACCTAAAAAGCTACACTATCTACATATTTACCTATAAACTACACACCCTAAACTTGAACAAATCTATATCAGTAGTTAATATTTTTAATTTTTTTTATGTGATTTTATGACTAAGTGCGCGCCTGAGAGCCAAAATATGTTCAACTAACTTACCTAAAATTACGCAGACAATTGACATTAAGCCCATAAGTATTTTTGAAATTTTTTTGGAAAATTGTACGTGTTATTATATAGTTTAAACCAAAGTATTGTGGAATGAAAGTTGTTGCAAATTGACCTAGTTTTATACTTTTCGCATGCCTAAATTTACTTCTTATTGTGCAAAATTGTATTGTCTAGTTTCTTATAGAATCATTTTGGTGCTAAAAACGTGTTTTTGAATTGCAAATTGAAATTGTTCAAAGGATTTACGTAAAATTATGTTGAAGCTTGCAGCAACTATGCATACATGCAAAAATAGGATAACAAATTGAATTATTCACAAGAAATGCTAGGTATATATATTTAATTTGTAGAAGCACAAAACCTTATTTTCGCACTTGAACCAAAATTATGATGAAAATGTATTTCTAATTTAGTTTCTAAGTACTTAAGTTAATTTCTAGTCAACGAATTATGCTGAAGTTTAAACTAGACAGAAAATCAATTACGCACGCCAAGCAATTTTAAAAGGAAGCCGCATTTTAACCTGCACCCATAAGTAGTGCACCGATTTTAGACACAAGATTCACATATGCAGACATCTAAGTTATATTTAAAGAACAAAAGACTTGTATATGTTGAAGGAGATTAAATGGTTAACCATCTAAAAACTTACCATGCAGTTAGACAATTGCCAATAATTAATTAACAAACAACAGAAAGGACAAGTACCGAACAGAGAGAACGATCACAAACTTTACCTAAGATTGTATTAGACTAGAAGAGAAGGAGAAACGAAACCCGAATACTATGAAGGACAAAAGCGAAAGGAAAATGCGAAATGAAGCGCAAGCTTACTATTTTTGTTATAAGATTTAAGTAAGTGCAAAAGGAATCGGAGATGTGTATGTTATTGCCGCCACTACTGATAAAAATCATAAAATTTTTAATTTTTTTAAAAAACGCAAAATACTGCTAGTTTGTAATATGGCGAAACTAATTATCTAGTTATGAATTCAAAAATAATGTAAATGTATTTATGAAATTATATTTGATATATGTATGTAAGACAACAACGCAATGCTGTAATACCATTAAATACTGAAAACAATATCTGAATACTCTGACTGTTTTTTGCTTTTAACTGGACTGGATGGGTCCAATGAATAAGATCAGCGGTGGACACGAAATTTGATATTGGCAGGCGCAATGCCCCGATACGCAATAGATTTGTTGTTGTTTTCGCTTCAAAGCGAGGCAATTGTGCTTGTCATCCTGTCTAGCTTGTGTGCGGTGACGAGGCCATGCTTAATGCGTCTGCGTGGCGCCAGCTGCCGTAAAATAACTCTCGGGAGCAAGAGCTTGCCCATCGCTGGATAAGATGAACGAATGCCAAGCTATTTTTAGAGCGAACTACTCAACCGTGAACAACATTAATAGTCCAACAGCAGCAGTGCAATTAAAGTTTAAAGAAAAACGAGAAAAGGAATGAGTAGGATGGGCGAAACAACTAATTGATTTTAGTATCTATTTTAACTTGAGCTGGAGCTTGCCGAGCTTGAGTGGTACTCTAGATTCGGCATTTCTACTTCGTAGGATCCTTGTCCTTCTTCGGAACCACTTTGACGAAATCCAGTCATCGCGTTGCTTCCACTTCCGGAAGTGCCTTGATCGTCAAAGCACGGGGCCTCAGTGTAGAGTTGGGCGCGTGTCGTGTTTTTCGTCGAGTCACAAGCACGCACGGCTTAACACGACGTGCTCGTGTTGTAAGATCAGATTTCGTGCGTGCATGTGCGTGTCAGATTTGCAGCTTGCAACACTGCCTCACTCCCCAGTATAAAAAAATACTAAGACTGGATTTACACGGTGAAGGAAACTTCATGAAGTTCTTAAAAAAGCTCTTGCTTGTAGGAAAGAGGTGTAGAGGGGCAAGCGACACCACTTCACCTCTTTCCTACAAACGAAAGCTTTTTGAAAACTTCATGAAGTTTGCTCCACCGTGTAAATCCAGTCTAAGTCAATAAGTCAACAAATATTCTAATAAATATTTACATTTTCCCTGTTTTCACTGCTGGTCACACTAATTTAAGGTCCACTCGTTAAAAATAATATATATTTTCATGCCAAATACTAGATTAAGGAAGAAGCAACAAATGGAAAATTTTATAAAACCCCTCCCTAAAAAATCCTGGCTACGCCCCTGAAGTTTTAGTTCGCATTACATTAGGGATCAATTTGATTTGAAAATGGCAAATTTGGTTGCTAGAGAAATTGTTGCCTAATATATAAATATACTTTATTGAGTTGTTCGCATCAATAAAGTCGTGTGTTTGCGCGTGTGGTGTCTGTTTAAATTTTTTAATTCGTTGTTGTTGTTTCATACATTCGTGTGTTAGAGTCGTGTCGTGTTGAAACAATTCGACACGCGCCCATCTCTACCTCAGTGGGCTTTAGCTGTGGGATCTGTAGGCGCATTTCATCCAGCGAGATGGGTCTAATGGGAGAGGAGAGAGTGGGCCAGTACCAGTTAAGTGACCACCCAGAGGATGCAACGATCCTCCACATTGCCAGATAGACCAAACTCCTCGGCTCCTGATTAAACCTTGTCCAGGAACAATCCCCCCGCTAGATTACAAACCTTTGTAGAGGCTGCCTCTTGACATGGCGAGTGCATTTCCAGAGGTATAAGCCTCGGTGCTGCATTGGAAAGATGCTATTACTCTTTCACCCACAAACTAAAATTTTAGAAGCGATTTTTTATGCAGCTTTTGCTCTTCGCAAGACGGATCAGTCTCAAATCATTAAGTTAGCCCTTGCTACCCAGAGGTCCCTTATAGTAGATTTAATCTCCTTAAAATGGTTACGGCATTGGGAATCGTCCTCGGTTTGAAAATCATAATGGATCTAACCTGGCCCAAGTGTAGAAGTGATTGCTCGAAAGATGCATCAAAAAAGTATCACTAAAATTAAATCATAAATATATTTGTATAACAGTTTTTGAATATCAAAAAATCGTTATACACTTAACATGAGTCTTAACACTAAGCTGTTAACATTACCAAAGTGCTGTTAATGGCAGTATGCGGTCACACGGTACATTCGGATTTTCGCTTGTCGTGGGCACGGTCACACTGTTTGTTTTAAGGTGCTTACAAATTTTTATTATATTGTGAAAAACGCGCATAAAACTAACAAATAAAAGTGCTTATGTGGTGAAAATACGCCCGCTTATAGGCAAAGTAAGTTCGGCAATAAATGATTGTGGGAAAAGGTTAATTTCGGTTGGATTCGACGTAGACAAATTCTAACTCGCTCTCCCCCTTCCCTTCTGTTTTTTTTCCATTTTTTCCAGAGCAGTAGCGACCCAAATACACAAGCGAGCGAACGAAAGCGGGAGCTAATTAAGTATTCCAAACATGGATGAAGCCAACATACAGGACAAGGAGCGGTTCGCCAGTCGCGAGAATCATTGTGAGATCGAGCGACGAAGACGCAATAAAATGACGGCCTACATAACTGAGTTGTCGGACATGGTGCCAACATGCAGTGCTCTGGCCCGCAAACCCGACAAGTTGACCATCCTACGCATGGCAGTGGCTCACATGAAGGCTCTGAGGGGCACGGGCAACACGAGCAGCGATGGCACTTATAAGCCTTCGTTCCTTACGGATCAGGAGCTGAAACATTTGATCCTGGAGGCAGCTGATGGTTTTCTATTTGTGGTGTCC
Source organism: Lordiphosa collinella (assembly GCA_018904265.1). Lineage (NCBI taxonomy): Eukaryota > Metazoa > Arthropoda > Insecta > Diptera > Drosophilidae > Lordiphosa > Lordiphosa collinella. The sequence continues at coordinate 64,400 of JAEIFV010000702.1, read as the reverse complement.
TGCGACTCGGGCAGGGTTATTTATGTGTCGGACTCGGTTACGCCCGTGTTGAATTATACCCAAAGTGATTGGTATGGCACAAGTCTGTATGAGCACATACATCCAGATGATCGTGAGAAGATCAGGGAACAGCTGTCCACTCAGGAGTCACAGAATGCGGGTCGCATTTTAGATCTCAAATCGGGCACCGTGAAGAAGGAGGGACATCAGTCGTCGATGCGTTTGAGCATGGGCGCCCGCAGAGGTTTCATATGCCGCATGCGGGTGGGCAATGTTAATCCCGATTCCATGGTATCTGGCCATTTGAATCGCCTCAAGCAACGCAATTCGCTGGGACCTTCAAGGGATGGCTCCAATTATGCAGTGGTTCACTGTACGGGATATATAAAGAATTGGCCGCCAACTGACATGTTCCCCAATATGCATATGGAACGCGATGTGGATGACATGACCTCGCATTGTTGCCTGGTGGCCATTGGCCGACTACAGGTGACCTCGACGGCTGCCAACGATATGAGTGGCTCGAATAATCAAAGTGAGTTCATCACTCGACACGCCATCGATGGCAAGTTCACGTTTGTGGATCAGCGAGTGCTCAATATCTTGGGTTATACACCCACCGAGTTGCTGGGCAAGATATGCTACGATTTCTTCCATCCCGAGGATCAAAGTCACATGAAGGAGAGCTTTGATCAGGTGCTGAAACAGAAGGGACAAATGTTCTCCCTACTCTACAGAGCAAGGGCCAAAAACTCTGAGTATGTGTGGCTGCGTACACAGGCCTATGCCTTTCTCAATCCCTATACAGATGAAGTGGAGTACATTGTGTGCACCAATAGCTCAGGCAAAACAATGCACGGGGCTCCTTTGGATGGTGCACCGGCGCATACACCCGAACAGCAGGTGGTGGTGCAGGCGGCGCAGCAACCCGAGCATGTCTATGTGCCACAACCGGGTGTGGATTATACCAGACGCGAGAGTGCTCCCCAAGAGGGTATGTATCACAGCCAAATGCTAACCATGCAGGCACCCACACCACAACAGCAGCAGCAACAACAGCGACCTGGTTCCGCTCAGCCGCCAGTGGGTTATGCCTATGACACCACACATTCGCCATACAGTAATGCAGGTGGTGCTGGAGGTCCATCGCCTTTGGCCAAAATACCCAAATCGGGCACTTCACCCAGCCCGGTGCCCGTGCCAGCCAATTCCTGGGCTGCATTGCGTCCCCAACAGCAGCAGCCCGTCACTGAGGGCTATCAATACCAGCAGACCAGTCCGGCTCGCTCTCCAAGTGGTCCCACTTATACCCAACTCAGTGCTGGCAATGGCCAACAACAGCAACAGCAGCGCCAGGGACCATATCCGCCCGCACCGCCACCCAATGCCCCGGGCATGTGGGATTGGCAATCTGCCGGTGCACATCCCCATCCACATCCCCCGCATCCCTCGGCCCATCCACATGCTCATCCGGTAGCAGCGGCCGGCCCAGGAGCTGGTGGACAGCCTCAAGGTCAGGAGTTTTCGGACATGCTGCAAATGCTTGATCATAGTGCACCCACCACGTTTGAGGATCTGAACATAAATATGTTCAATACACCATTTGAGTAAAGTACACCACCTCACCCTGCCCCCTGCCCCACTCCCACTCGTTCTTGCTCTCCCCGTCAGTTTCTCAAGTGCAATCTATTGGAACATTGTTTAAATATTTCAAAAGCTACAAAGAAAAACAACAAAAAATGTAACAGAAAAATTGTAATCTCGTAAATAGCCATTTAAGTACATAAACGGTAGTCACGTACATGCCTCTGATATCTCTTATGTTTCCCCGTAATCCATTACCAATACGAAAAGTGCAAAAACGAAAAACAAAAAAAAGTATTTACATTTAAAGTTTTATGACTCGCAGCTTCAATACTCTACACAAAAATTTGGGCAATTTCTGCACTGAAATTTAACCAGGGCAAGAAGCCAGTCAGCGAGCTCAAAATCCATTCAATGGTCTCAGACATTAATATATTGATAACACAACAGATCAACTGCTTTCACCAACCAACGCTTAAAGTTCTCAGTGGATTTTACCTAAAGAAAGTGTTTCTTTTAGTTTTGAGCAGAGCTCGCAAATAACAGTTGACCGTTTTTCGGTCAAGTGTTATTTACGAATCCTTTGAGCAAAGAGTCAGAGACAAACCGTTCACATTGTCTCTTTAATCAATCGGTCAGTTCTCAACGAACAACCAATTGTTTTGTTTCCGTTTGGCTCTGCTCATTCGCTGACCGCTTTGACGCGAGCGAAAATTATAATACTCTTTTGCGTTTGTATGTGTGTAAGAGCGGGTGAGGCGTCCCCAGTCGGATGTGGCGGAACGTGGTTCCCAAAAGAATGCCCTCTGCCACACTTCTTTTTACCAGGAAGAATGCACTACCAACTTTTGCAGTATGATAGAAGGCATATAAGCTGTATTAAAACTAATGAACGTTCCTTTTTGAAGTAGGTTAGAAGCGAAGAAGTCTGCACAAAATGCAAACGTCCCTTCTTATGGCACGCAGTGCTATTGTAAACCAAAATTCGAAATGCAACCTGAACGATTAACGATCGATCGTTTTTTGCAAACATGTTTAACAGGCATAATATCTGCATAAAATGCAAACGTCCCTTCTAATGGCACTTATGCAGCATGGAGCAGAAGAGAGCCAAGCGTTTTTACTAAGTTGAACCAAAAACAACAACCCATGCAAATGTCCCTTCTAATAGAACAGTTTCTGCTGGATTTCGCCTCTGTACAAAAGCGAATGGAAGACTGCAGGTTTTTGCAACTACTTCTTAGTGGGAAAAGTTGTATACGAGATGTGCTTCTTTTATGCAGTCAAGTCCGACTGGGTACTTGATTTAAATCAACATCAGCAACAACAAAGTTAGCTGAGCAAACAAAAACCCTTCACTAATTTTGCCGCCGGCAATCGGAGAGAGGATAGTGTGACAACCTTTCACATGGAATGACAGCAACAGTCTGAAATAATGTGGAAGCTAGGAGTAATCGCGAGTATTTGTAATGAACAAATTTTACTCATGACGGCTCGCAGCAGAACTTCAATTATAGCAACAAGGTGTTTGCGTCGACTCGCGGCCGAAGCACTGAGTCAACTTGAGTATGAGAACGGGCAATACCCGAGTTTGACAAGCCTTGAGCGATCGTAGTGGTGGCGGCTCGCTGCAGTTCTCTGATATACATGACTGGAGGGTCAACTGAGCCAAACCTTTTCAAATAATTTTAAACTAACCGACAAAGTTTTCTGTTCAAATTATTTCAATTGACCGACTTAGAGTGCTTAAGGCTCTGCAATATTTACGTACCAAACAATATGCAACTATAAAATTTGATGATATGTTTTTGAACAATATTAACTTACTTCTTTTGCACAGATTTTTGTGTAGAGTATGCAAACTTCGGCCTAGATCGTAGATATCATAAATTTTCTTTCTCATTATGCAAATTGCAAAGTTCATGCAACTTTTATATATAAATACATACATACTTATACATAGGTACATATATAGCTCGTAGACTAATTTGCAAGAAACAAAATGTTAATTGTAAGCAAAAAGCAATTGCTCTGTGCTCTCTCTTTTCACACATATACACACGCTCGCCCGCAACATTGACACCAATTCCAATTAATTTTGCTCATATTCTGCAAATGAAAAAGTTGATATATAAAAAAAATGTAGCTTATTGTGCAGTTTTTTTCATTTGCATCATCGGCAGAGCAGCACATGCATAATTTCAAGTTCAAACATTACATTAGTTAAATACCCCCAATTTTTATATATACTTAAGGCTTTATTGTAATTAAGCACAAATCTACGATTTAAACAGAGTATTTGGTTCTTAATGAAAATAAATTTAATATACAACAATAAATCATCTTTCAGCTGATTTCACTTCATCGCTACTCTCGTCGTTCTTTTTGATTTTAAGACGCGGACGCTTAGCTGGACTAGCCACCGGCGAATCTTCATTGGGACGGCGTTTGACGTTATCCTCTTCATCGCTGGGATCGCTTTGCTCTGCTTTGATTTGCTCCTCACGCTTCTTTCGGCTATTTAGCCAAGCCTGCATTGTCCTGTTCATGGCAGGCTTTACAGGTTTGGCTGCCAATTCGATGGGTTTATTACATTCTTCGCTCTTGTTGCGGGAATTGTTAACCAGCTTGGTAACACGATGCCATTTCAGTTCTGTGGCAGGTCGCAGCGCAGCCAAAGCCTCCGAGTCGCTAACACGCTTGAAATCCAGCCAGTCCTAGGGAAATGAAAACAAAAATCAAATAGATAAAAGATCTATAAAACTGTGGGAGATATGACGTTTTTCAAATTTGCTCGGGCGGGAGTAATGCTGGGTTTATACTGCGTCACAGAGTGTTGTGACACTAAAATGTGACACTCTGTGACGCAGTATAAACCCAGCATTACTTTTCATTCCACTGACTTTGAAACCGAATTACTTCTTTTTCGGAAACAGGAACAGCTACCAGTTCCGATTCCGCACGATTTGATAGAAATCGAAAACGGGAACAGGCCTGATAATGAAGATGTACAGATGGCAATTGTAGACGGGTAAATAGGTGTAGCGTAGATTGAATGTAGATTTAATATTCCTACGAGTTCCGAATTTCAGTTTCAAATCTCAACTCACATTCATTTGCTGCTCCGTCTCGAGTATGGCGGGCATACGATAATGCATCCAGGACATTATTTCGCTGGATTGAAAGGTAATGATGCTATAGCTGTACATTTTATCGCCACTCTCATCCTCCCAGACATCGAATAGTCCGGCCATTCTCAAGAGTTTAACATTCCCTGGAGTCCATGTGGTCTTATCATAAATCTTAATATCGCCATCCACTTGTGGCACATAAATCAGATAGGCCTCCCGTTCGGATGGTTTCTTGGCTGGCCCCGAAGTTTGCCATTCGTAAAAACCTTCGCACAATACCACACACCGCTGACCCCGCTTGAAGGGTCCGCGATATAGCTTGGAGTTCATCAAATGCTCCAGACGACAGTTGTTCGTGGTCAGGCCGTGTTTACGATAGTCGCCCTTGTGCCAAAAGGGAATCATGCCCCACATCATGGGCATCACAATGCGGTCGCATTTCTGTGGTTCAGCGGAATCGGAGAAGTGGGCCGCTGACACCAGGACAGGTGTCATATCGGTGGGTGCAATGTTATAGGAAGGCTGATAGCGACGACCCAAATTGAACTCTGCCCGCCATTCGGGTACTTCCAGCGGTAAGTCTTTCACATTGGATTCCTTCACCTCATCAGAGGTGGTTTTTGCTGTTTGCAGCTTGGGATACTTGCAGGCACAAAGCACTTCATTGGGATCAAGGGTTCTAAGCATAGAGTGGGAAATAGCTTAAAATATGACCAAATTTAACTTTAGGAAACTTACAAGCAAGTGCGTCCACACATGGCACACGAGATTGGGATTGGGAGAACTGTTTTGTAAGGAATATTATTGGTAAATATTATTTGGCGGTTAGAGAAGACACTGGCACCGATAGCTCGTTAATAGTGTTGGAAAAACCATCGATAGCAGTACCGATTCTATCGATTGTTATTGTTTAGCCAAACAACGATTGTTGTGATATCCAATCGATAGTATCTGAAAGGACTGAAGTTCAACGAAGAAAAAAAATTAGTAAATAATTCTTAAGTAGTAATTTTTATTTAAAAAATGTTAATCGTTACGATCTCTGGTATAGGGTAGGGTATAGGGTAGATCTACCATTTAAAGTCCTAGTATAAATAAAAACCAATTTATTTATTGTACCAGTAAGCTCATCGGCTATCTAACTAGTAGGACTTACCTCACAACTACGCTCACCGATAGATCGACTTTCGGTTATATTTTTCCCGACGCCCATTTGCTTTTGACAAGAAACATTCCGTAATTTACAGGTTAGCTACAACACTTAACGGTCAAGTATTTAACAGTTAGATTTCTTTGTTTAGTAGGTTATTTTCGCTGCAACACTGCGTTTTTTGGTGATTTATTCAAAATCTAATTTTTCGATAGAACTATCGATACTATAATGAATCGGTAAAAGAAAGGTCGAGATGGAAGTCTTTGTCATCGCTAAAAAACAGCTGCTTCGCACCATCAGGTGGCAACTCTCCCTTTTAAATTGTTTATTTAAACGTCGTCTTCTTCTACATAAACAATAAACAAATTATGTTTTAATATAAATATCAACGAAATAAGCTCTCCGTTCAGCATGGCACACCAGGGCATTGATGAATTGATTTTGCTTACTGAGGTGGTAAGTTCACGGACAAGACGGGGGCCCCCCCAGTTCGATTTGACGCTTTATGCAACGCAATTTGGATTTGGATTGCTATTCTTTAGGTACGTCAACAATATGTACGTTACTTGGAACGTCAGTTGCAGGAAAACATTTGTGCCTGGGCTGCCAATTCACGAAATCATCATAAACCAACAGCCTGGTCCTGCATAGACAAGAGCGTCAGCAAACTGGAGGAGAAGGCTATCAAAGCTTGCATGACGGCCAAGCTGTATCAGCGGGCCATGGTCAAGATGGTAATGGGCATACTATAAGCATAGTCAATTTACTCACTTATGTCATCAATTAGATAGCCAAAGTGCGGAGAAATACACAGGAGTGTCGATTGGCTAGCATTTTGTTGGAAGAAATGCAAAGTCAGCGTGTAGACAACGACCAGGTGCAGGAGCCTTTAGCTCCTGCCAGGGCGATTGACAAGTCCACCCAAACAACGCTGTGTCAGGAGGACAGTCATGTGAATGGAAACCACGAAGATGACTATACCAGCTACGAGTTAAGCCAGAAAATCGATTTATTTCAGGCTCGATTAGTAGAGTCGGAAAACTATGAGATTCCTTCTCGTTGTCGCAGTCGAAGTAAGAGTTTCAGTGGGGAACAACAAACGGCTGTAGGAGACGAGACCGAAGATGCAGTGGCCCAGGAGTTGGCCTTGCTGTTCGGAGATGAACCCACCGACTTGAATGATATTTTTGGTATTGAACCAGGAGCCGTAACGGATGACCCACAGTTCTGTGCCATACTAGAGGAGATTGACAAGGCGCCCGAGCCGGCCACGCCCACACCGCCACCTGCCGCCCAGCCGGATGAAGTAAGCGATTTGCGTAACAGTCGCTGGCCCTGTGAACTCTATGCTCAGCGTCGTCGCCTGAATGCTTGCTTGGTGCGGCTGCTAGAGGCGGATTGGCGCTGTGAGGACGAGCTGAGACACAAGTTCCATTTGCTTTTCGGTGAGGACAGTGATGATGAATTTGCCACCCACATATCAAGTCCTTCGATTGATCTTGGTAGATAAAGAACTGCTGGACAGTTGTATATTTCGCATTCGCCCATGGATTGTGCGACACTTGATGGCCCCCTTGCAGGAGGGTTTGATTGGCAATCGTTTTCTATTCAAGAAATTGGCCAAACAGCTGGCTCATTCTATTGTGCTAGCCAATCCGTATGCTTCAGAGCAACAGATCAAACAGACGGTGGAACATTTGTTTTGCTTTAAACCAAAGGGAATACAGAGTTCCTACGATTTGGAGAATTTACCCCCGCTGGCCGTGGACAGCTTCGAATTGAATGATTTTAATGAAAGTTTGTAAAACAAAATCCGCAATGGATTGTCTAACAATTGGAAATTACCCTGTATTTAGGCTCATAAGCTATTTTTTTTATACCCTTGCAGAGCGTATTATAAAATTGTCCGGATGTTTGTAACGCATTGAAGGAAGCATCTCCGACCACATAAAGTATATATATTCTTGATCAGCATGACAAGTTGAGTTGATTTAGCCCTGTCCGTCCGTCTGTTTCTATGCCTTCGTCAGTTTTAAAGCTGCTCTCACCAAACTTTCGGCCAAGCCGAAGCTAACTTTACCGTATTTTTTAAACTTAAAAAGTATTTACAATACTTTAATACGAGAACCGTCGAATCTTTAAACTTCTGAGACATGGCAAAAATGGTAAGAAGGACTCTTAAAGCTTTTTTAAATCTAAGAAATTCTCACCTCTTCCCTTTCCAAATCTTTCTGAACTGGAATATAATAAAAACAAATATGATAAACGAAAGAAAATTTACCGTTGGTTGCTATTATTACCATTGCTTGGGAAAGGGCGTTTATTTTGCGTTCAAGTTAAAGAAATTTGCTAGCTTGCAGCTGTATCCAATTATAAGACACATAACGAAAATTGAGGCCAGACTGTTAAAAAGAACTCCACTTGTAATTTTTTTTTGTTCACGATCGTAATTAAAGTAATTTGAAATAAGATGGGCCGATCAACACTGCTTTGCGATAAGAAAAGGGCTTAATTCTTACAAAGTCCGGCTTGAATATAAGCCAAATAGTACGTGAAATTGGTCGCAGTCGCACAATTATTGCCAATTTTTTGAAGAGTTCTGAAGAAAACAGCAAAAAACGTAGTACTGGACGAAAACCAGTGTTAGATGACCGTAGCAAGCGACGAATTATTAACAAAGCGAGCAATTCAACCGCCTCTCATGCTCCCAACTTGCTGCACTCAGCGCAAAAAAGGTGTCCTGAAGCTGACCGAACAAATGACTTTGCAGCCCTGCTAAAAATCCAGGGCTGCACTTTGGTAAAGGGTCGAACTAAAATTATCTTAGGAAAACAAAGTTAATAAGTAGGTATCATTGGCTAGAGGAAAGCGATTCGCGTTTCAAAACTCACCAGAGAACTGAATCGAACCGAACTGGTTTTCTTTGTGGTTTTCGGTTCGGTTCAGCATTTCTGATAGGAAGCCGGTTCGGATTGCGGTTCGGTTCACCAGCTGGAAAAAGCGGTACGGTTCGGTTTAGAACCGGTTTGCATCCCTGCTTTAATATCAACTTACCAAAAACCTGAATGTGATAGACCAATTCCGAAAACAGATTCATCAAGAATCATCACTAGGCCTGTCGAAAGGGGATTTTTTGGCCATTTGCGAGCTTGCAGCCCGAACTAATATTTTGCATTTTGTAGTAGCTACGAACTTTGGAGATCAGTCGACTGTAAAGTTGAAACTTCACGATGTCTGTTTAAAAACGGTGACAACCGTCCAATAAATGATGGCACTTCAATGAAATAATGATGGATCAAAAAAAAAGTACCGATTTCCTAAGTTTGCGAGGGACTTATAAACAACCCCCATATTTTGATTTTATGGAGGATAATTAAGTACGGTATGAGTTTTTTATTTGAGAAAATTATTCCTCGGTTTTTTAAACTGAAGCTTTGGGTTTGGAAAAGTCTAGCCCATTCGCTTCTGAGGGGTTTGTCGCCCTGAGATATACAATTTGTTGGTTTACCCTTCCTGTGTGGTTAAGCAAAAAGCACTGTGAATTATTTTTTTTCGTTTTGTGGTTTTTTTAAATTATAATTAATTCAATGATTACAATAATTATTCCTCTTGCTGCACACATCTTTCTTCTCATTTGTTTTGTTTTTTTTTTATAATTATATAAATTTTAATATATTTAATAAACGATACATATAATATAGTTTTTTTTTTTGTTTTGACGAAATTGCTGCGGCGGTGGCATCAGCCAAGGCTAAAGATGAACCCGAACTCCTGGAACTCGGAGTTCCTCCGTAGCCGAAGCTTTCCCTTCTATGGTTGTTATTTATGTTGTTGTTGTTGCTGTGGTGGTGATAGATTTTATTGTGGCTGCTGCAGCTACATTGGATTGGGGGTGTTGCTTGATCATCATCATCTTCTGAGGCACTACCTAGTGTCGGGTATTTGATTTGTGTTTGTTGCCGCATTTACATTCTGTTGCTGTTTATATTTTTGCTGGGACGCTGGTGGCATTGTCGCCTGCTGTGAACTGCCCGTGGCAGTATCGGCTGGCGGTGGGCGGCCGCGTCTTTCGATGCCTCTATCTGCTGTTGGCTTATTGCCAGCTCCACCTACTGCACTAGCTCCCGCTCCCGCTGTTGCTGCTCCGGTAGCGGCAGCTGTTGCTGCTGTGGCAGTGGCTACTACAACGCCACCCCCACCGCCTCCACCACCACCGCCGCTTCCTGTTTGTGTTGTATTGTTGGCCTTTTTGTTTTTATAGCGATATTCATCGCAAACGAAATCCTCTGGCGAGGTCTGTTGCATTTGATTCACCTGTCGCACCATCGCTAGATGTGGCTGTTGCAGCTGCTGCTGCTGCTCCACCTCGGCATTGTTGTTAAGCAGCGTCTCCTCTTCTTCCTGCTGCTGCTTTTGCTGTTCTTGCTCTTTATGTACATTATCACTCTTGGCCAAGCTGTCAACGCTTTCATCTGAAGCATTCAAGTCCAACGCCTCTGTGCAGAGCATCGATAGAATCAATGACTGCACGAACATGGAGCTGTTAGAAATAAGCGAGAGAATTGCGAGACATTTAATAAATATAACAAAAACATTAGACAAAATATAACTAATTTAACTAGATAAATGCAATAATTCTCTCAAAGGGTTTCCAAAAGCTTCTGTCAATTTTGAACTAATTGTACTAGTTTTTTTACTGGCTAAGAATGGAGATCCTCCATTTAAATTTGTGGAACTCAGTTCAATCGACTGCAAGTGGCCCAAAACCAAATTCTGACAACCATTGTAGGAGCCCCCTAGTATGTGTAAGCAACAGAACTATCCATACAGACCTTCATATCAAAACAGTTGAACAAACCTACACGGAGGCCTGCTCCAGATATTGGAAAAGATTCCAATAACACTCTAACGAGAAAGCCAGTCAAATAGCCCTGAAGCCAGTTGTGCCTGTAAGGCATAGCAGACTCAGGAAAAGATACAAGGAAATGCTCCAAATAGCATCAAAAGATTTTGGTACAAAATCATCATCGTTTACAGCAGCAACAGGCAGACGAACCCACCCTCTTAACTTCAGAGTTCAAATGGTGCATTATAACAGAACAAGAGAGGCAGTCAGACAATGGCATGGACCACCACAGCAGCGCCAAGCACACAACCAACAGGAATCATCAAGGCTCCAGAGAACAAGGTCTCACTACGGCAGGTCCATCAATAATTAGAGACCAAGTTAACGTCCAGCAGCGGCCAATTCAACATTAGCAGATTTCGGCATAGAAGTAATATTCAATGTTAAATATCTCTAAAGTATAAAAAAGTTTGTCCTGACTGATTCACTGACAACCAATCATAGCACAGCCTAAACGATAAGAGATAGAGGGCTGAAATTTGGACACTAGTTTCCTTATGTGGTGATAGTGCGTACTAAAACGGGGGTTTGGAAAATTCCACCCGGAAAAGTCGGAAAAGTTTGTATGGAGAAAATTTTACTTCTCATCCGATTGTGTTGAAACTCGGTTTGTAAGCAAAGTAGGCGATTTCGATAAATCCGCCCACCAGGAAAATTTCTGGGAAATTCGATATACATTAATCTATTTTCACATCCAATATCTCTTGAGAAATTGGAATTGTGATAATTTACACAAACTTAGCACAGAATAAATACAATTGTCGAACAAACTACTGACTGCCTTTTAACACTTACCGATCTGCCCGCTTGCGTTCAACATTCGCCCACTCGGCCTCGGTCAGTGTGGGCTGCATAAATTGGGCCAACAACAGGGCCTCGCCAGCTGCTGTATTCTGACCACCAATGGCCTGGCCGCCATTGACTCCTCCTCCACCTCCAATTACTCCATTGGGGGCACCTCCGCCCACGCCCACTCCTACACTGATGCCCAGGGCATTGTTGGTGCTGCTGCCTGTGCCGATCGCCTGCAAGATTTGAAGTGAACAGAGATTTGTTAGAATTATATTCATTTTGGGGATTAGATAGATGAACAACTACTTCTCGTGCATTGATCACCAGACCCGACTGTGTCTGCTGATGATTGCTGGCCAATGTCGTGAAGCTGGCTGTCACTGGCCATTCGGTGGTGCGCAGATTGGGCGGTGCGGTCACCCCACTAGCATTTGTTCCACCACCTCCGCTGCTGCTGCCGCTACCAACTGCGCCACTGCCACCGCCACTTCCTCCACCGCCACCGCTGCTGCCTCCGCTGATCACCTCGGCCATGGCTGCATTCGAATTCGATGTTGAGACTATGGGATGCCCACGTCTTGGCAGTCGATCGATTTGGCGTGATGCCTAAAATAATGCAAGAGTGAAATCGTAAAAGATTTCCTTATATATCCACACACATCATTGCCCCTTCCTGATGCTTACCGTCGCCTGCTGCCTATCCAATTGCATTTGCATTTGCAGTTGCTGCAATTGCGATGTTGGTGGTCCGCCACGTCTTACGCCGGACAGCTGTGAGAGCAATTCCGCTATAGGATCAACAGATTCTCGACCAGATGGTGACAAGGCCGATAGTCCACTTGATGAGCTAAAGTGCATATTAGAGCGACGCGTGCGCGGCCCGCCGAGGGTGCGGCCAGGAATGCGACGCACTCCACCACCACCATGACGTATGGCCGATGGCTCGTCGTATTGTCTAAAGGTTAAGGCAACCAAAGAAGTTTTGCAATAAGATTTTCCATATTTAAGATAAAGTTAGAGGTTTGTTCAACTAAGTCAAAGGAGAGACGCCAATCAACTAAGAACAATAAAAGAAGAACATGTTTGATTTCTCTGTAATTATATCCCTTGATTAGCCTTATAGCTAACTTTTGCATTCATTAATGTAAATGATCGCAGTGTCTCGCGTGAGATCGACAGTCGACTGCCGATTTTCTTATTACCTAAAAGGTCCCGAGTACAATTTCCGAAGAAGGAAGGTAAAATCTTATACAAAAATTAAATTAAAAGCACCAAATGTTCTTAAAACATGCCCAAGCCGTTCCTTAAAAGATCATAAAATGTTCACGGCTTCGGAAAAACCGGGATTACTCTAGACTCCAATAGATTTAGGCAATGAATTAGCCGAATTTGGACCTGATCTAGTAACCGTTGATATGGTTGTCACCTTACATAATTCGGAACAGGGAACAGGCATTCAATTTCCTTTGATTGCGATGTTATTTCACAAAGGAATATTAACCATAAGGTAGCGCACTGCGCAGCTTCGATTTTCTCAGTCGACCTTTGTTCGATTTCGATATATCTTACTGACATGGTGGCATTCGATTTCCTGGGATACCGACTTCTATCGAAAGTTGTCAAAAACTTAAATAACGACTCAGTGATCCTAGTCCTTGGTAGAATTAAAGTAAGAGACCTAAGTCAAACAGCTTTTCAGCAACTCTTCTTAGACTGATCTGTAATCTTGCTAGATTGCCTGCTTTAAATATTTTGTAAAATCTTAAAAACGAGAAGGAAAATTCAGATGTATAAATATTGGCCTCAATTACCTCTATAAAAACAGAAACATAAAAGCTTCAATTCAATCCCAAATAATAAAGTTCTGTATAAAACTGACCAAGGGCTGAATGGACTGTTAGATCTTCTAACAATAAATTAACTTTGAAACTAATTCTTTTGTTAAATATTTGACTTAAGTACATCTTCCCAAATATTGTGTTTCCCCCCATAAGTTTTGTTTTTTTTTCAAAAGGATATCAAAAAGGATATTAACTCGCGTGGTCCTTGCCGATGCTCCAATGTTAGATGACCGGCAAAATCATCTGTGACTAGATTCGGCTCACCGCCTGGCAGACCTGCACATACTGGACACACCACTTCCAGACTTGTCTCCGTATGCTCCGCTGATACATGCTCCAATAAAGTCGAGTCACTGAAGCCCATCTTTTTGCAATAAGGACACGTGAAACTTTGCGGTTGATCCGATGTTAACATCTCGCCGCCGAAATACAATTCAATATCGGATCGGGTAAGAATACATTGCATTGGATGCTCAACCAGATGGCGAGTGGAGGTAACGCCATCCTCATAACAATCGGCGCATAGATCATAATCATAGCAGATTAAACACTTGTATCGGCGTCCATTGAAATTACTTTTGAGACATGAATCGCAACTGACACCTGAATAGAAACGGAGAAAAGTAAAAGATGGATGAGATATTTTAAATTGTAAAAGACGAAGATTTCTTTGGACTAGACTGTATTGTTTTGAGTGTTTTAAAATTATATCTGAATCTTGCTGTATATTTCATTAATATTGTTATTGCCCATGATTCTAGATGAAACTTTGTAACATGCTAAAATCATGGAACAAAATATTAAATAAATGGCTCATGAAACTGTAATCCAGGGTAATTAATTGATTAGTATGTTGAGCACCCTTGGTAAAAAACATATAAATATGTTCCGCACATATTCAATTTTCATCTAACATTTGCGAATGAAAAATGTTCTAAAGAGGAGATTTAAAGTAATACTCATAATTCATTTTATTTAAACTCAAAGTGAGTACTGAGCAAAATGATCAAATCAAATTTAAATAAAGGGTGATTTTTTAGCTATTATCTTTTTGGCAACACTAGTTTTAAACAGCTCACGCACGTTTCGTGTTTTGTTTCACTGTCAAACATCTTCAGTTTGGTCTTTAATTTAACCATGAATCGTCTTACAAACAAACAACGCTTGCAAATTATTGAATTTTATTATCAAAATGCGTGTTCTGTTAAGAAAGTTCATGGCGCGCTTCTTCCATTTTATGGTCAGTTTAATCGATACACTGAAACTGCTACTCGGGCTATTGTGACTAAATTTCGCACCAAATTTACATTGTTGGACATTAAACCACCAACACGCTTACGTAGAGTGCGAATTGAAGAAAATATCGCAGCTGTATCGGCCAGTGTTAATGATGACCGTCAATTATCGATTCGTCGCCGTTCGCAGCAATTGGGCCTCTGTTACTCAACAACGTGGAAAATTTTGCGGAAGGATTTAGGTGTGAAGCCTTTCAAAATACAGCTGGTGCAAGAATTGAAGCCGAACGACCTACTGCAACGTAGAATTTTTTGGTGAATGGGCTCTTGGAAAGTTGGCCGAAGATCCACTTTTTTACCGAAAAATTGTGTTCAGCGACGAAGCTCATTTTTGGCTCAATGGGTACGTAAATAAGCAGAATTGTCGATTTTCGAGTGAATATCAGCCAGAAGCATTGCAAGAGCTACCAATGCATCCAGAAAAAGTCACAGTTTGGTGCGGTTTACGGGCTGGACCGTACTTCTTCAAAGATGATGCGAATCGTAACGTAACTGTGAATGGTGAGCGCTACCGTGAGCTGATATCCAACTTTTTTTGCCCAAAATGGAAGAGCTTGACTTGCATGACATGCGGTGCCACATGCCACACAGCAGGCGCATCAATGGACTTATTGAGAGGCGAGTTCGGTGAACATTTTATTTCACGTTCGGGACCGGTCAATTGGCCGCCTAGATCGTGCGATTTAACGCCTTTAGACTATTTTTTTGTGGGGCTATGTTAAAGCTCATGTCTATACAGACAAGCCCGTTTCAATTGAAGCATTGGAAGACAACATTGAAGCATTTATTCGTGAGATACCGGCCAAAATGTTGGAAAGAGTATGCCAAAATTGGACTAAGCGGATGGACCATTTGAGGCGCAGTTACGGTCAACATTTGCATGAAATAATCTTCAAACATTAAATTATATGGACCGTACTATCGATTCAAATAAAGATTTCATGGATTTTTCTGAATTTTATGTGTTTTTTTTTTTTCTTTTTTTGAAAAACTTTCCTATAGCTCTTAAAACAATCACCCTTTAAAAGACTGTTTTTGCCATTCTATTCGTTGCATCTGAACAATCCAAGAGATCACACGAAAGTCAAGCGTTAAATAGGATTTTATCTTCTAATTTTTTATAAGTTTGGAGGTTTTATGTATAAAGGGTGATTTTTATGCCATTTAGTTTTTCAGTGTACATTTTTTGACACCTCATGCGTGGTTCGTAACATGTGGCAACGCCAAAAATGATCGGTAAGGTTTGCGATTTTATTTTATAGCTTTAGCTACTTAAAGTGGTACAAGGGCGCACTCCTGTCTTGTTATAATCCAAATCAGAAGCCGTAATAAGTCATGGCATTTCAACACTGGAACAGAATGTAAAACTGACCGGCAGAAATTAATAACGTCGTTGTTTTTGGCTTTACACGTGTCGAAATCAGTACTCGGGAGTTTTTGGGTGCTCCGATTTCATTTATGGCATTATTTTTGCAATCAATGGGGTGGGGGCCATAAGTCGGGGGAGGGGAGGGAAATTAAGCAAAAAAAATCGAATGGGGTATCGTTTTATAGGTTTTCGGGTGCCCCGATTTAGTTTCTAACTATATTTTTCCGATCAGAGGGAGGGGGCCGACTTTTGGAGGGGGGAAGAAGGTAAAATCTAAAAAATATCAAATGTGGTATCGTTTCATAGGTTTTCGGGTGCTCCGATTTCATTTTTAGCAATATTTTTCCGAAGGGGAAGGGCGGGATCGAACCCACGACCTCTTGCACAGCGGTCGCGCACACTAGTCGCTGAGCCACCCGGCCACATATGATCCTTAAAGCACAGAAAAAACCGCAAAATTAAATTCGCAATACTTAAAAAAACTATTAGGTTAAACTTAAATAGACTTTTCTCCTCATAAAACATGACGGAATGGTAGAAATATTTGTGAAATTTAAGAATGCGTTTCTAATGTGTTAAGCCAAATGATGATGTATTGAGTAGGGCAATCATCAGTGGAGTTGCCTCTCAGTTAACTTGGTCTAATAATGCCCCCTATTACATTACCTTCATGACGACTCATTATTTTGCTGCAGCGGCGGCGGCGGCGTCGGCAAGTCTCACGCGTCGTCCACTGTCACTTGCACACTCGATAAGGAGGAGCCTTTCCCGCTGACCCAAATGCCAGCCAAAGATTCGTTTTGATATTTGTTTTTCAATATTTGTTGTTTTGTTGTTTATGTTGAGAGGAGAGAGGGTGGTGGTGCGGTGGTTGGTTGGTTGGCCCAGTTTTTTCCACAGGAGATTGCTATGTACACATAAGTTTGTATGTAGAGTAGGATTGAGAAGAGCAGCTAGAAATAGATAAGGATAAACACGTTTGTAATGCTGGGGCTGGGGAAAACAAAGGAAAATCCAGCAGCCCACGAGAGTTGTGCCCCGGGCTGCTCTTCTACCTAGACATTGCAATCGTTTTGCTTCTCTTCTTATTCTTTTCTTTTATATTTTTCGCGAGTACATTTTCATGCCTGTCCGTGCCCATCCATCTCTACGATTACGGTTCTTTCGGCCTTTCGTTGCCCGAAAAATGAGCAGAAAACGCAAAGGTAAAAAAATGCCCCACACTGCCCCCCTTTGGTCACCCGCAAGCTGCTTGAGCAAATGAAATGAAATTATTCAATACAATCGAGCGCGAGCTATCGAAAAAGCAAAGACACACACACACAACGGCAAACACCCACAAACACAGTTGTAGAGCCCAGGGAGGGGTAATTGCAATTGTTTGAATTTTTCCTTTCAGCTTTTGTCTGGCATTTTTTAGTTAAGTCCACATTCACATTTATTTATAACTTTTTCGTTTCGCGAAAATTTTCAACTCATTCGATGTCGTGGGCTTTTTGCCTTTGCCTCCCCCTTTCACATCCCCCTCCCTGCTAGTGTGGCCATATAATACGTATTTATTTCTGGCGCAGTAAATATAACCTACTAGCGAGCACCGACGAATCCACTGTTTATTGTTTATAAACAATTGCAGCTACGCAAAAAAATTCAGCACAGTTTTTATTAATCATGCTCGAAGCATTTTCCGTGTATTACGCTTTTCACGACGCGATCTGGTAACACCCGAAACAATTTTACAGTACTGGTCGTGGATAGAAATAAGCTTTTCGCTGAACTTTGAGCAGCTGAGAAAATAACACTGGGCCGCTAGAAGCTCTGTTCTTTTGCCATTTCCTGCTGAATGTTTATTCTCCGGCGCGCAATTCTGGTACATTCATCTCCCCTTCATATATTTACACATATATATATGATGAATGCCTGCGTGTTCTACGCAATTAAAATTTAGCATGAATCTTTTGTTCGCCGCCGCGTAATTGCATTGTCTCTCATATACAGCTGCTGTTGCCACATCTGCCGACCATTTTCACTGGCTTTGTGCATAATTTGAATTTACTCAATATTCTGGTACAACATACTTTTGTTATTTTGTTTGACTACAGTTTATTGAACACTAGCGCACTCGAATTATGAATAATTAAAATGAAAATAATTTATATCGCGAGAGTATAAAAAAAGCTTTTCCTGGCCGCAGTGCCAATGTGACCGTCCATGGCTAGACCCAAAATCGCACATGATTTTTACCGCAACTGTTACGCCAGCCCTGGTGAAAAATGCATTTCTTAATTTTTATTACAAATTTTATTATTTCATTTAATCATCAAGCTTTTCCGGTGGCGGACCACAAGGCTGAAGCATGCGCTCCATTAAATTGAAACGAACTCGGGCCTTCGACTCATTCTCGGCTATGGCAAAGTAATTGAGTATATCATAGTGGCCCATGTAGCTGGCCAGCGAGTCTCGGTGTTGATTGGTCATCCACTCGTATTTGCTGCTATCCGCATGTCCAGTTCCAATATATTTGCTCTGCAGATGCTCCAATTGACTGTGAATGTTGTAGCGTTCACCCATCTTTGTTATAAATTAACTCTCAATAGCAGCGGCGAAGATATTTTGTTTTCGTTTTTCAGGGCTGGCAAGTCGAGATTGATTAGTGATGAGAGAAATGCGAGCATAATAGCGTGTGTCGATTACCAGGTCACCGTGAGTGATAAATATCGGAAGAGGCAATCTAAAAATAACTGCTGTCTTATATAAAAAAGTACACAGTATTTAAAATCTTTTATGTTGTTTTAAATAAAAGAAAAGATGTGCTGTTGATATTTTAAAGATTACATTGTTTTACAGTTAAAAGTATCCCGAGTATCTTTAACTAATTCCTGCTTGTTTACCCAACAACCCAACTCTATAATGTAAAAAAGTAAAGATACAAACAGTGCTGCATTTTGAAACTTCAAGCAGCGTATCGAAACGCGTATCCGATGGTGGAGTACGACGCCATTCCATTTGTGTTAAGTACAAAAGGTCCCGAGTTCAATCCCCAGACAAGGTAAAACAAAAACAAAAATAAGAAAAATTATCGATTCATTGATTTTCTGACTTTAAAACAATAATAATTACTTTACAAAATTTAAGAGGGCGGGTTAGGTTATTGACGAAATGACATTATAAAGTATCAATGTGATCTTCAAATATTTAGATTATGTGTAAAATTTGTAAGTGCATTGAACCCCAGATCAAATCATCACAGGCATAGCCATCCTTTGGGTTCGGTGCAAAACTCTCCATTGTCATTAGGAAAACCTGGGAAATTCTATTTAAAAATATTTACGGTACGGTTATTTCCCGTAACCGATAACACATGCGATACCTGTAATGATGCGATGACGCGTTATACATAAACTTCAATAACGAAAAATACCTCACGAGACAAAATCGTTACCCATCTCTAACTACTCACAAAACACAAAAATAGTATTAACTTTAACTATTATTAATTATTAACTAATTAATTAATTAATTATTAACTATTAACTAAAATGGACCAGGTTTGCCGCATTTGTAGGAGCTCAACTGCTTCCCTAGTGAGCATATATGATGAGCATGAACATCTGGTTGATATGCTCAACGTATGTGGCAATTGTCAAATAAAACCCAAGGATGAAGACACCTTGCCGCAGGCTATTTGTTTATCCTGCCTTCGAGATGCCCAAAATGCTTTTAAATTTAGAAGAAGATGCGAGGAGAGCTATGAATACTTTTGCCAACTGCTGAAACCACAAATCAAGCAAGAACCCGTGGTAACCAATGAGGCCACATCCAGCGAGGAGGAGCAGGAAGATATTCAGAACATTGAAGTGGATATCAAGATAGAGGAGAACAGCTTGGAGTTTACGCCTCCCGTGGGATTCTCTCAGGAGTTGCATATCAATCGCTTTAGCTGCAAGTTCTGCTCTATGGGATTTCCCTTTAAACGCGAGCTTCGGCAACACTATAGCAAGTAAGATTTATTTCTCTAGTCTCAGAAAAGTCGTACTAAATTCATTTATGTATCTGCAGCATGCATCCTGGTCAAAAGTTACACATCTGTCCAACTTGCAGTAAGTCGTTTCGACGCCCTGGTCAACTCACCAGTCATATGCGAACTCATACCGGCGAACGTCCATTCAAGTGCAATGAGTGCCCTCTGGCCTTTACGAATGGTAGCGCTCTCAAGATGCACATAAGATCCCATACTGGTGATTTGCCCTACCAATGTCCGCGCTGCTCTCGGTCATTCAGAATGAAAGGTCATTTCACGGAACATCTGAGAATTCATACAGGAGAGAGACCTTTTCAGTGTACGCATTGCCCAAAAACATACACACGGAGCACACATCTTAAGCGACATTTAAGGGAGCATACTGAGTTATCGCCACGAATAGAAGACGTTTTATAAAAAAATTGAGGGAAAAAGAAGCAGAAAATTTTCTTACTCCACCCCCTACATTGCGAAAGATTACATCAATTTTGCTGAAGTTCCAATTACTTAATAAAAATAGCCAAAATTCTAAAATTGAGTTGGGTGGTTGCTATTATTAAGGAAGGAATGTAATACATATTATGTATACTAGAGATGGGGTGGGAAACAAATTTGATCCCGTCCCGAACCCACATTTTCAAATCAATCCCGTCCCGGTTCTTACCAAAGCTAACCCGTCCCGACCCGAAACAAAATTTTCAATCTAGTCCCGTCCCGATCCGGACCCATTCCGACCTTACATATTTTTTTAGGAATATATAGAATTGAAGACAGTTTTTTAGGGATGCAAACCACTCGGAAATAAGTACTGGTTCGGTTGCGTGGTTCATAACATGGATTTTGGAGCTAATTGAACCGAGGCTTCGGTTCGGTTTAGTGGTTCATGAAGGCACATTATAAAATATGATTTCTCTTTGGAAATTGATTTCCTATTCATTAGAATATCTTTATGATCCTTAAAAGAATGTCAAAAATTTATGATGTCAGATTTGCGGGATTCGTTTATAAGGTCCCAGAGGAATGCTCTTTGAAAACGGAGAATGTCGGCTGGAAAGAAATACCTACCATGCATCTTACACACTCTTTTTGTCGTATTACATATATGAGAAAATACTCTCCTAGCTAAGATTGAATTTAGGTAAAGAAGTACTTCAGAAAATTATGAATATTGTATCATTGGCTAGAGGAAAGCGATATTCGTCTTAAAACATAGCCAGGATCGTACATGTTCAATCTTTGGAAGCGCTAATGAGAATTATAAAATTTATATTTCAAATCTTCGAATTTTTTTAACTGAAATGCCACCAAGCAGACATTAGAATTATTGAATAAACCCCCTTAGGTTCTGGATGGAAGAGGCCGACGCATTGCAAGTGCTTTCTGACTGGGCATTGGCATATCTTATGACACTAGGAAGATCAGTGCCATCGGCGGTCTTGATTTCGGCTATGAAAAGTGTGATTTCTGACAACAAAAGCCGAGTCTGACAACAAAAAGCCGATATTGGTAAAAACACTTCTCGTGGATTTAGCTGTATAAGTTTTTTTGTGGTATATTTCTGCTCGAAAACTCTATAAATGATATAAATGATGATATAAATGATGAAAAATGATGCATTTAAGTGTGCTACAAGTTTCCTGAACGCATCAAATTGAAAATCCAATAGTTTTTCTCAAAAGAACACACAAAACTATTTAGAATTGTGTGAAAGCATACCAAATCAACAAATGCTTTTTTAAGGACATTTCCATTGAAAACAAAAAAGTTTTCTTAAGACTACTTTTCAGACTCTACTTTTCAATGTCAGCTATACTATATAGATGTACGATTTCGACTAAACCTGGTGGAATCATGTAGGGAAAATCTTCCGAGTTGTTTGCGTATTCCTCTTTGCTGTCTGAGTAAAATTGGTATATAACCTGTAAAGTCTGCGTGCGACCGCCCACTCAAAGACGAAAGTATAGTGCGGTGTCGCTCAAAGCAGGAACAAGTAAATTTGACACCCGCTCAAAACTGAAACCAGTCACTGAAATATTCAATATTCAATACATTTTTAAGAACGTTAACTGACAGATGTTCAATGTGAACTGGAAACTGAACTGGAACCGCCACAGCTACTCTCCTCCTCAGTGATGTGTCGAATTTACTGATAAGATTTGACTAGGAACTGTAGACTGAATGCTGGCTTGAGATGTGGTGTGTGGTTCCTGTGTGCGGAGGCTCAAAAGGTTGTATGACATAATCGCTGCGCAGGAACGCGTGATCCATGTATTGGTGTAATGTTTGAGTGCCGTTTTAGATGCCGTTGGGCATTACCGTGAGCTCCAACAGTCCAATGGATGTATTTATTTATTATTTATTTTATTTTAATTGCGACAATGTCTTCTAGACACAGTTACAATATAATACAAGAAGAAAATGGTGAAAAGGAAAACAAAGATTGAATTGAACACCTTCTGATCCGTTGGGGGTACTTTATTGGTCACAATGACCAGCTACGCCCCTGCTCGCAGCGTTGGTGATCAGAAGGGAGTTCAAAAAAGTACTTAAAGCTAAGTAAGGGCAAGATTGTAGAGAATAAAAGAGCGAAGGCCTTCATCGGAAATGATATCACTGAGAAGAGGAAAGATCTTATTATAATCCCTACTATACTAGTACGATATGAGTGAGTATATGAACTGACTTCATATTTTGAGTGGAAAATCATACCCAAGACGCATTTACAACAAGTATACTCGAGTCAAGAAAACAGGCACTCTTGCAGATCTCTGGTGTGAACCATTTTCAAAAACGTGGTTTCGCGAAAAATGGGTCCCTTAAATGGCTATACCGCAAGAATCCCATGTTTTGAAAAATACTTTTGGGATAATATTTTGGAATATCAAAGCTAAAAACAAATGAAAAAAATCGAAAAAAAAAACATTTTCTAGACCAGAAGAAGTTCTTAAAATCGACCTTGCGCACTTAAAGATATTCAAGAAATTAGGATTGACGCCTTCTGAAGGTACCCTAACCAATTGTACGATTAAAGATAAGTGTTTGCTGAATTTTGTAAATTCTTATCTTGATTGTATCTTTATACCCTTGAAGAGGGTATATTAAAATTGTCCGGATGCTTGTAACGCACAGAAGGAAGCATTTCCGACCACATATAAAGTATATATATTCATGATCATGACGAGCTGAGTTGAAATAGCCATGTCCGTCTGTTTTTATGCGATTTCCTCCGTTAGTTTGAAAGCTACCTTCACGAAACTTTCCACGAAGTCTTGTAATACCAATACGCTGCACAAGTATGAAAAAAGGCCGGATCGGACAACTATAGCATATAGCTGCCATAGAAACGATTGGTCTAAAAACTAATTTTAGTGAGAAAAACTTTTTTGTTTTGAATGAAATCGGCATCAGACTTCATATTTATACGTTTTCTATGCTTTTTCATGATTTCAGACAGAAAAACAGTCTTAGTAGGCGTCCTGAAAATTTGTATGCGCTTCAAGGGTATATAAACTTCGGCCGAGCCGAAGATAGCTTCCCTCCCATTTTTATAATGTTGAAATTGTTGTCGCTTTAGGTGGCTAGTACAAAAGTTCCCATAGAATGCTAACCTAGGTTACGGTCAAAAATCTGGGTATGAGATGATGTTTACAGAAGTCCCTTATATCAGAATTTAAAGGTCTCAACCTCAACCACCGAGACCGCGGTTCATGTGTTGTGTTCAAAATCTCTGAACCACTGAACCGATTAAAACATATCAATAAGTTGTCTCTTCATCAAATCATCCATCCCTATTACCCCTACGTTAACGTAAGGCAACTACGTTCTATCTTCACGTTGTTGTGCGGCATTTTAAAACTGGGATTAACAAGAATGCGAAAAAATCACCTTTAGCATAGAGCAGACCACCAATCACAATGACTTTACATAAATTCCAAAAAGGCCAATCCCCGAAAATCACTAAAATGAATTAACAAACTGCCTTCAAGCACAAATACAAAAACCAAACAAGACACACAAAAAGTTGCACGTGCCATCTCTTTCTCTCCCCCAAGTCTCTCTTCTCAGCCCGTTCGGCAGCTCAGCGTGATTTGCCGTTGTTGTTGCTGTGGCTTGTTTTGTTTCATGTTGACCCACTTTTTGCGGGCTCTACGTGAGATTGCACAGTGGGCTTCGTATAAGGTGAAAGCTTGGCCTGCAAGCTGCATGAATTTGTATTGAGTGCAAACCACTGTGCCGGGCAAAAAAGTCATAAACTGAATTGCCAACAGGTTATGGCAACGACGACGAGTAGTAAAAAGGGCCATGACAGTGACACTTTGTGAAGTTTGAGGTTAAATCGTCAATGTTGTTGCTGTGGTTTGCTCTTTGATATTTCTGTGGCTGTTCGTGCCGCCAGTTGCTTGCAAACAAAAGACTTAAGACACAAACTCGAACTCGAACCGCAACTCAAACTAGTTGCCAATGCAACAAAACATTACCCGAATCATAAAGCGATGAATGCTTACACGTTTTTATTTAGTTTATTAATTATTTATTTCAATTTCTTCTACACACACACACACACACACTCGCACACACAGTCACACTCACATTTGAAAAGTGAAATTTCCAAGTAGAACAAGCCACAAGCACATGCCACGCAACTTGCCGAGAGGTTCCAATCAAATTGAGGTCACTTGTTGCTGACCACCATCCCCCCTGACCATTGATCGCATAGATCACGCGCCGTCTGATTTGTTGTTTTTGTTGTTGCTGAGGCTTGTGCATTGTAAAATTAATTGCAGTCGCGTCGCGTCTTTTTGACTTTAACCGTTCTCAACCAGTTTTAGGCCATCCACTGAGCCATCGTGTGTGTGCCATTTAAATGCACCACGAACTTGACAACGAGAATATGTAAGCAAATGAAATTATTTTGTACGTAGATTCGTTTTTTTTTTTTTTGCATGGCAGAGAAAACTTTCGCTGTGTGCAATCATAAATTTACATAATTAATCATGTCAAAAAAATGATATGTTAAAATATTGTAATCAACTACTTCCATTAAAAAATGGTGCAAAATTTCTTGAGAATTTTTTATGAAATTCTAAATCATTTATCCTGAGGCTTCTAGAACATCGAGAATTGGTTTTGGGTGGGAATTTGGTAGGAAGAGATTTCTGGGACACCGACGATTCAGTATGATTCTTAGCTTAAAAATGATAACACAGGGGAACAAAATTACTACTTTTGTGTGTTGCAGCCTCTTCGAAGATATGTCGAAAAATGTGTTTTGCCAAAAATTATGGAGGTCACACTGAGCAAAAATTTCATGGTTTATTAGTCTTAAGCGACAAATTACATATCAATGCAACCCAAAAAAATCAATAAAGCAGCATCAACAAGACCAAAGTTGCCAAATTGGCCTCTGAAGAGAGTTAAGCCTTAGTTTATGGCAAATTTTTCAAATTTTATCAGTGTTTAAAAAATCTGCAATAAGTTTCACTTTTTCTGCATTTGACTTGCTGCTGCTTCTAAGAAAAATCAGAAGTCGCTGTCGAAGCAAGCACACAAACTGATTCCTGACAAAAGCGTAAAGAGCGCCAGAAGTTGTCGGTTAACGCTTGTTTGTCATTTTGCTTTTCGCTGATTGGGCTCAGCTGCTGCAGTCGGAGTAGCAGCAAACGCATTTTGAAGTCAATTCTCATGTAAAATTCCTCGCTGAATCCGAATCAGGTTTCTGATTGTAAGAAAGTAAAACAGTTTTCGAAATATACACTCCCGATCAATGAAATAGACTCACATATTTTTTTTTCAAAATTGTATTCGCAAAATCAAAATAGGAATGAATCATAAAAAACAATATTTTTTTATTATTCAGCACTTAATTCTAAATCATTAAAACAAAAATTTAACACTCTATGTCTTCAGATTTTTTTTTAGTATTTTTTTTTTGTGTAGTTACATTATTAATACACTAATTTTTATCGGTCAATGAAATAGACTCAAGGCCCAAAAAGTATTTTAAATCACAACTTCATTCGAAAACTTTGTATACATTAGATTTTTTATATTATTTAAGACTAAACTAGTAATGTGTGTATCCACCTTTATTTGAAATAACTTCGTAAATTCGGTTAGGCAACGAATCGTAAAGGGACTTTAGGTAGTTTAGTGATAACTCACTCCAGGCAAGTTTAATGGCATTCTTCAACGATTGGACATCTTCAAATTGTCGTCCTCCTTCATAAATTTTCCTCGAGAGCCATCCCCATACATTCTCAATAATATTGAGATCTGGAGAGTAAGGCGGCCACTCCATTAAAGGAACATTTTGATCGCCAATCCACTTCTTTACTACTCGAGCATTATGTATTGGGGCATTATCTTGCTGAAAAGTCCAGGATAACGGCCCAAAAATGATGGCAAATTGGGGAAATGCCTTTTCGAGAAGTTCCTTGTAGCGATTGTCATTCATTTTAGAAGAAACAAACTCGATCTCGACTGGTCCAAAGTAACAGATGGCACCCCACACCATTATGCCACCCTCACGACTATGGTGACGGGTCAAATGGTGTTCTTCCTTTCTTATGTCATGGAAGTAATAATTAAATCCATCTGGTCCATCCAAATTGAAGCGTTTTTCGTCCGAAAAAACGATATTGTACCATTCGGTCTTCCATGTCATATGATACCGAGCAAAATCAGAGCGAGCTTTCTTACGAACATTTGTTAGCGGTGGTTTTTTTTTAATTGTAATCTTTTAAGATTCTTGGCGCTTCTAATCACTCGGCGTACGGTAGATATACTAGCTTGAACTCCCAATTTTGACCGGATATTCACCGCAGAACACATTGAGTTTGACGCCTCTCGGAGTATTCTTCGCTTTTCGCAAGGCGTGACTGTTTGTCTATTGGGAGTTTTCATATTATTTCCATAATTTGATGGATTTTTTAGGAAATGACACACTACTGACTGACTTCGTGCGATTTTTTTCTGCTATTTGTCTGGTTGACAGGTTGTTGTCTCGATACGCCAATATTTTGCCTCTTTCCTCAGCTGTTAAAATTTTACCGCGACCCATTTTATATTTAAAAAATGGAATAATTTACACTGTAATTAAATTTGCACATTTGGTTTGCACAGCCTATCAGCAACTAAAATTACAGCCTCTGAGTCTATTCTAATGACCGCCTAAAAAGCTCTTTTTTCGCATAGTGCAAAGAAAAATTGAAATAAAACATAACTGTAAAATTTCTTTGCGCTCTTTTTTATGTCCAAATATTGTCTAATGTAACACTCTACAAAATATAACAAGAATTACGGTGATAGCTAACGGCATAAAGGAGAGAATCAAGAAAGAACACAAAAACAAAGCTGAGTCTATTTCATTGATCGGGAGTGTAGCTAATAGCCCATTTCCACTGAGCAACATCTAACATCTTGAAGCGGAATGTTTCTATCTTACACGTTCCCTACAAAATATAGTGAAAGAGAAACTTGTCATGCACATGTATATTAAGTTTGTGCAAAAGTGTCCGTCTTTCCGTCCGTCTGTCTGTCTGTCCGTCTCTCCTTATGAACAAACAGATCTCAGAGATGGTAAGAGGTAGAGGATTTACATGTATGGAACATATGTTTCTTATACATGCAGGCAGATCAAGTTTATTTTCAATTTTGGCCACGCCCCCTCCCGCCCACGCAATATCGAAATAACGTCATATCTCCCACAGTTTTATAGATAGAAGGTTCGAACCCTCTGAACATATTTAGTATTCGGGATTCTTTATCGATACGCTGAAGGAATTTTAAAGATCCGATGAACGATATTCGAGTTATCCGATCAGTAAGACAATAATTTCCGTTGTTTCTAGTGTCCATTTTCCGAGGTGCAGTGCACGGTGCACGGAGGCTTGGCTAATACGTAACTAACTATTGATACGATATAAGCATACCCTACAATAAAGCTTTTTCAATAACCTTCCACAAGCCAGCATTAATCCACCTGCAAAGGTAGACAAAGGTAGAAAGATGGGCCCGCAGTGACGAAGAAAAGGCAACTGTCTTTGCACTTCAGCTTAGAAATGTTTTCCAGCCAAATCCCCCAACCAATGGCTATGAACTTCCATTGGTTCCGACCGCCGCACAAACTAACCCAATCAAAGTTTATTCGCTAGAAATAAAACATGCTATCGGAGAGCTAAATCCCAGAAAAGAACCTGGACATGACCTAAATACGCCTTAAATGATTATGGAACTTCCAAGTCCCGCTATTACATATATCTCAAGACTTTTCAATGCTGTTCTACGATGTGGATACTTTCCAACTGAGAGAAGTTCACAATCATAATGATTCAGAAACCAGGAAAAGATAAAACACAAGCTTCGTTATTCAGACCCATTATTCAGACCCATTATGATGCCCCTGCACAAAATATCATTCCCTCACATTAATTTGGGCTCCGAGCAAAGCACGGGACTATTGAGCAAGTCAACCGTTTAAGGTACATGTCTAGTTTCAGCAGCCCAAAAGTAAGGGTTTACGAAAAAATTTATTACTCGAAAAGTTTACCACATATCGACTAGCGGTTTTTTTTTGTTCGATAGATAATTGATCAAGCTAACTTTTAAAATTTTTTTGTAGTTGTTGTTGCAGCGGTTGTTGTTGTAGCCCGCTTCATCGGATAAAAAAATTTAAATGAGGTTTTGTTGGGAATTGATGTGGTTATGGTCGGAACTAGGATATCTCTGATCGGTCTATATATGGGGAGTAAGGGGTTCTCAAAGTCAAAATTTCGAAAATTGACCTATTTTTACCCCTTAAAATGGCCCTAACTCCGCTATTTATGGACCGATCAAAAATATCCTAGTTCCGACCATAGCGACGGGTATTACGAGCAATTTAAAAAAACTATAAGAAAATCGGTCAACAAATGGCCTCGCAATCTGACGCACCAGGGTGAAAAAAGTGGTTCCGAGATAATCGCATTTAAAGTTTCGACAACCTACTGTACTGCGCCCGACCTACCTGTACAAAAATCAAAATATCTCGAATTTGTATTTTTTTTTTTGCTTAAAAATTTCAGGGGATGTTTTTAACATTATAACGCATGATTTAAGCCAAAAAAAAAAATCGAAATTTTCAAAATCTGAAACTAGACATGTACCTTAACTTCAAACATTCGGACTGCGTTTGAGCACCACGAATACTGCTCTGCAATTTTCCTAGATGTTGCCCAAGCATTTGACCGCGTTTGGTTGGACGTCCTTATATTCAAAACGAGGACAATTCTTCCCCCAAATACTTACAAAGTCCTAGAAAGTTGCGTCAGTAACAGAGTATTTATAGTTCGTTAAAATAAATACACAACGGTAGAGTTCACTTTAGGAGCCGCAGTGCCGCAGGCTGGCGTACTCGGTCCTCTCCTATATGTACTGTACATTGCCGACATACCAACAGACCCTCGACTTACAATACGGCAATATTAAGCAGCTCACGATGTCCAATTAACGCAACAAGTCTCTTGGCTGGCAAATCAACGAGCAAAAGTGTAAACATTTGACGTACTCACTCAAAAGAAGCACCTGTCCCTAGCTATCCTTAAATGCAACCCTGATCCCGCAATCAAACGATGTTTTATACCTTAGTGTGCACCTCGATAGAAGGCTCACATGGCGCAAACACAAAGAGTCGAAAAAACTTCAAATAAAGCTAAAGGCCAACAGCCTTCACTGGCTAATTAACTCCCTTTACCCCTCTAAAACTGGAATATAAAGTCTTACTGTACAAAAGCGTAATAAAGCCTGTCTGGACGTATGGATCGCAGCTATGGGGAAATGCCTGTGCGAGCAGTGTGGACATCCTCCAAAGATCACAATCAAGAATTCTTAGAACCATCACTGGACATTCGTAATGAGTGTATCCACAACGACCATTGGTCGAAACTGAAATAGAGCAACTTACCCACCCAAACCAACTTGCAAAATCTCTTTCCACGCTAGCAACGCATTCTCGCCTCCGATGAAATGACCTATCAACCCAGCGACTGACTTGAAGGGCCCCAGAACACAAATTACCTTCAATAGGGGATGGTTTCTAAAATAGTTCCTAGATTAAGATGTGAAAAATTATTGTTAGTCTCATGAAGAGAAGATTCAATAAATACCAAACAAGCATAAAAAAAACCTTCCAGTTTAATCTTTAGTATATGCTTTCCATAGTGGCGAAACTCCAAACATTTGTAAACCGTTGCCTGCGACGCATATACTGCATATTCTGGCCTGACAGAATACGGAACTCTGAGCTACTTAAACAAGCAAATATGGATAGTGTCGACACCATAATACGCAGGATGAAATGGAGCTGGATAGGACATACGTTTCGAAAAAGCGAGAACAACATCGCAAGAAAGGCAATGTAATGGAACCCGTTGGACGGAGTCGGGCGGTCACGTGGCAGACCCAAAGAAACTTGAAGGAGGACTGTCGGTAGAGAGGCGCAAAGCATCGGGAAAAGTTGGGGAGAACTGAAAGCGATGGCCAACAACAGAGTTCGCTGGAGGAGAGGAGTGGTTGATGCCCTATGTCCCACAAGGGATCGGAACTAGAAGATGTGCTTTCTAGGTTAAAATATACAGGCATATTCCCATTTCCGAATTCGATCGATCGGAATGCGAAGCATTTCCGATTCTCAAGAAACGGTTCTAAAATGCGGTTTAACCGATTCGCCTTCATGACAGTCGAATTAAAAAAATGGAAGCTTAAAGATAAAGGCTGAATAAAGTAATCGAGTTTAAGAAAGCGGAAGCATTCTACAATTTCACAATCAATCAAAAAGGGGAACAGGCCGGATAGTAAGGAAGAAAACAGATTTCAAAATAGTCGAACTTGTTCTTGCTATAAACGATTACAATTGGTTCCAAAGAAAACTCCTAAAGTGAAATGAAAATGGGACTGCGCTGAAGTGGACCACCTAAAAGCTGCGGGCTGATTACATTTTAGATTTAAGCAAGTCAGCGAATCGGAGGATATATTCATATCGGTTTAAAAAACGCGGAGAATTGCAGCATCCTAAGCTAAGCTTTGGCAAAATCTCAACAGTTGGCTTCTGATTTTATATTATTTTGCAAGCACGACTCCAACTTCAAGTCGTTAGCCGTCTCCTCCCTCGCGGTTTGCCTAGTTGACAAGCCAATTCAGACGACAGGCGAGCAAATTTTTTTTTCTTCTTCCATTTATTTTTTCTTCTGCAAAATCGGCCGTCGCATATTGTCCGGCAGTTGTGGCTTTTGTTTTTTTTGTAGTTGTTGTTGCGGCTGCGCCATGGCGCAGTTAAAGACACAATGACCTTGGGTGAAAGTTGCTCTCCATTTCTATTTTGTATGTGTCGGTGTCTATGTGTGTGCGCTGTTGTTGTTCGCTGCCATTTTAATACATACATATTTATTGTTATTTTTAACGATTTTTCTTCTTTTTCTGTATGCTCGCTTTTGTCGCTTAGTTTTTTGTGTGTTTTCCTATTTGTTGTTGTTATTTGGATTACTTTTGCTCTTGATTGATGAACACCTAAAGATAGAGAGAGAGAGAGAGAGAAGGAGAAGACCCAACCTCAAAAGCAGAACGGAAATAACTCGCGTGCAGGAAGCAAGCAGACCAGGTTTGGTGGTGCTTACCAGCCGCCATGGGGACTTTACCATATTTTGTAATATTCATAAATTTATAATTTATGCACCTTTTTTTTGGCAATTAAAAACTCTTGATTTTGCAATACCGTTTCCTGTGGCTCTCCATCTCCTTCAGCTTTGTCTTCACGCCTCGCCGGCTGCCTGACCAAGATTCTAAACAGAATAAATCATGTCTGTAATTACATTATATTCAATTATTAACATTTAAGTGTTGTTCTGGTTTGGTTTTGTGTTTTTGTATTAGTTGTAATTATTTTGCTAAGCTTTTCAACCAACTTTAATTAACAGCAAAAACAAACAGTGCACAACGAATCAGATCTTATGAAATACGCAATTAAACTTGATTATTATTATTTTTAGGAGGCAACTGACACCAATTTGTTGAACGTAACAAGATCAAAGACTAATCAACAGAAGTGCAATAAAAACTTCAAATGATATTGAAGTGAATTTTAAGGGCAAGAAGTTTGCAAGATGGAACGATTAAGTAGAAGGGACTAAGAGATCAGGGATGCGGGGGTGGTTCAATAGGTGCCCGTGTTAGCCATGAACACTAGGGACTCCTCCTCCTAACGGATTCCTTTTGTATTATAGAGAATACAATTTCAAAGAAAAAACAAATCAATTTAACTTTTAATGACGCAACGAGGCCACAAAGTTTGAGCTAAAAATTACCCATACGCCCCGAAAGCAACTTCAAAATGTTATTAACGAAATCTGTGCGGCATGTGCCGGGTTGCCAATTCTGAAAATCTGGCAAATTAATTCGATATTGCTAAAAATATTCACCAAAGACCATAGCCTGGTTTTAAGCCGAATCGGACCAGCTTCTATTTATATATCAAGTATGCAGTTTTGAAGATCATCAACCGAAAGTAGTTCAACTTCTAGTACCAACTCTGAATATTTTACAACGGTTTTTAACATTTCCATCACAAACGTTTTTAGGGCCGAAATTAAGCTTATTCGTTGACAAAAGTAAGCCCGATTTTTCTTGACCTGTGACAGTGGTGTCATTTCATATGGGCCCAATATCTACAATTTCTAAAAGTTTCATAAAGATCGAATAATAAATGGCAGAGTTATAAAGGTTATAAAAACGTTGCATACTTTTTGGCGCCACATGCGATTTTTCCTCAAATAATGTTGAAATGGTCACATTAATGTTAATGCTCTGTTAATTAACATAGGAAAAGGCTATTAAACACTAATTGCCCTGAGTTACGGGTATATCAAAGTCGGGCAGGACCGACTTTAACTTACGCTCTCGTTTTTTATTGTGGAAACGGCTATCCTAAACGAAACGTAGTTCACCCTGCTAAAATCCACACGAAAAATGTAGAAAATAAAAAGTTACACGTGGCATGTAGAAAAACTACACGAACATGTAGAAATAAAACAAGTAAGGGACTGCAGTCGAGTGCCCCGACTACAAAATACCCTGTTCCCTTGATTTCCTTTAATTACACAACACATACACCTCCAACATACACACAAACGACCATGCGTCCGCGCGCGATAACTGACAATAGACCCCCACATGAAATTGATTCGTATATAACTGTGTTTTCGTCCGATCTTATCTTTTCAGAATAGATAGATATTGAGCCTTACTTGATATATTAAGATTTGGAAGGTCTATCTTAAAATTGTGGCTCGAAGTTTTTTGCGCTTAAGGGAAACAAACTCGTTTTGAACGGGTATACACCTATCTACATCAAAATTTGTGGCTTAGCCTAGTCTAAAAAAAAGAAGAGGAAAAGGAAGGGCAAAGACTGGTATGCATAAGAATATATACTTAGGGTGCAAAGTTCTAGTTACATACTGAGAAATTTTTTTCAAAGTATTTCACATTTTTCATTAAGTTTTCTAAATTCCACAAGGAAATGTAGGTTTTCTACATCAACGTTTATAAATATAAGAAACATATGTCCCACACGTGTCAAATCTCTATCTCTTATCATCTCTGAGATCTGTTTGTTTATACGGACAGACAGACGGACATGGCTTAATCGACTTGGCTGTTGATGCTGATCAAGAATAAAAAAGTAGTTGGTATTAATGGGCGCGACGATGCCATAGAGCTTGCTCTAAAAATTACGAATTCTACATCAAATTTCCCACAATGAGATCTGTGCTACATGGGACGGGCTGTCACTTGTGAAAGTCTGGCAAGGTATTCGATTGTGTTTCACAATTTTGACTTTCCCGGGGTTCGATTCCCGAGAAATGAACGTAAAGTTAAATGTTTTTTATTTTATTTATCAAGCACAAAATTTTCTTAAAACATGCCCAAGGAAGATTAGTGGATTCTAGTTAAACATGTATCTTTGGGTTTAGGATGATTCAAGAATCCCCCACAGGTTGTTTGCTATCTGATGCCAGAGAGTCCCAAGCGAAAAATCCCCCAACAATGTAGCAGGCCGCAGTTTTCTCTCCCTTAATTCAACGAGGCTTCTCCGAAAGCTTATATCAAAGACTTCAGGCACAGATAGGGATGGGAAAGGTTGGTTTATTTTAAGGGAGCGTACCTACTTTTAAGGTTTCGTAACATCGGTGTGGTCTATGTAGGGACAGGCACAATCTTATCTCGTGTGGATACAAAAATTCTCTAAGCAGCGCTGCTCTGACACACATTGTATAAGCTGTACAATCGCCGCTGCGTTGCTTGCTTTCCTACGCCGCGACGCAGGCGTTGCTACTGAAATTGAGAGCAACTTAGGTGATGCTCTCACACACACCAATGCAAAAATGTAAATGTATTTTTTGCCTGCCTCTAATGTAGACTTAAGACACTCGAAACACCTTGTGCTGTCGCTCGCTACCCGAAAATAGGAAGTATTTCCACATATAGAGCAAACGATATTGTCCACTTGGGTCTGGGGAAATGGATATCGAAAGGTGTCTTTAACACAGTAAGAGAAGGTGCCGGCTAGCATAGAAATGCTTTTTATTGGTCATATCTCAATACATAAGTTGCTTTGATCAGCCACATGTTAGTCCTCCACGAAGCTCTCCAAATAAGTTTTGTCTTAGTTTTTGGTTTTCTTTGAATCCATTTTTTGAATTGTGTGCTCGATTCTCGAAGGTACCTTTGAGTGTTATGAAACATGTCTCAAATCAAAGTCTTAAGGGGTCTTCTCATTGGCAACTTTTTTTTTTTTTTCATTTATTTAAGCTTGGATATTCAAAATATCCCCCAAAAGGATTTTCGAAAACTCGAATTAGTTTAGGAGATATAGTCCTTTTAGTGACCCAATGTGACTAAATTCCAAGCAACTGCAAACTTAAGGGGGTCTTATTGGCAACTTTTTTAAACCCTCGTATTTTGACCTATGCGTTAAGTTTCTCGGTTCACGGACCGTTTTGATGAAACACGTGAATCGAGGAGAATTCAGCTCGTAAAACTCATTTAAACATTATTTTTTTTTTCAAAAAATACTCAAACTTTAAACCGTTTATCTCGAACACGTTTTCGAACTGGCGGCCATGTATCTCAGTTCAACTGAACCGATTTTCATGAAACAAAGTGGATCGACGCAGAATTGTCACCATTCTCGGCTGAACCTCGCATAATTTTAAAAAAATTTTACTATTTTTTTACACTAAACTCATAAAAAAGCCAATTGAAATTTTTTTATGGCCGCCTTTTGTCAAAAAAATCACAAAATTAAGTTTGAGGTTCAGCCGAGAATTACATCAATACCCCGTTTTTTTTCTTTCGACGCTCCGGAGACCCGGATCGTGGCCGCCGTGACGACACCTTTTTTTCACCACCAACTTTGAAGTCTCATTACTTTAACATTTTTAGTATAAATCATTTCAATTATTCTTTGCGTTTTCAAATAAATTTTTAAAAAGGGTCAAAAACGAAAAAAATTTTTCAACCAACATTATTAGTATAAATCGTCCCTTATGCTTTGCAAACTTTGATTTATCCGAGTAACCTTTTGAAAGTACGAATACATTTTGTTAGAAATCAACGCCAGCTACAGAAACAAATAACGTTGAAAGGCAACACTGCGTATGCGCGATATACAAAACTTTGGAGCCTCGTCGCGTCCATTAAAAAAAAACTTTTTAAGTTTTTTTCTCCTTTCTCGGTTAATGTACTTTGTGGTGTATGTAGCGAATAAGGAGTGACCTTAAATTTTCCATACAAAAAATGGCGCCCTAATGTGCATGCAGACAGATCAAGCTTATTTCAAATTTCAGCAACGCCCCCTCCAGCTCCGGCAAACTGGAAAAAACGTACAATCTCCCCAAGTCTAATAGATTTAAGGTTCGTACCTTTAAGACATATTTAGTAAACAGCATTATTAAGCGATCCGCCAAAGGAATGGTAAAGATCGGATGAACGATGGTTGAGTTATGAGGAAAACTAACAATTACGGTGGGCAGCACTGGCCGAAATCGGCTTTGGGAGGTACAGAGTATATTATAGTCGGGCTTAATCGTCTTTCTTACTTGTTTTAATCCTGAAAAGATTTAATTTATCCCGCGGACGGTATCCCGCCTCGGGATATCTAATGATAAAGTTGTTTCTTTAAAAAATTATTCCTTCCTTCCTTCAAAGATATATAAAAATTGTTTGTCTGATCTGCCGACTGTTGCCACACTTATTACTTATATTTTTCCGCCACCGCCTTTTTTTTAAGTACATGTGATCTCGAAAGGTAAACACTCTTGGAATGGAATAAGTTCGAAAAGTTTAAGCCAAGCTTATAAGGCTTCAACTACGTAAAATATCCTATAAGTCGAGATTGCGTTTGTATTCTCATAGCGGGCTTACTCTAAGAATGAAAAGATTGAATTCATACTGCCGTTTGCTTGGCAGTAATAGAATGACACATGTGGGCAGTGCCACGCCTCGTGTACTATGTTATCTTCATGTATATTTCAAGTAAAATCTCATTTATAACCACCCATGCGGTTGATTAGTTCTGTGGCCTAACATTCGTTCCCCAAAAACCCATTTTCTAAGTCAGCCCCAAATGGGGTGACTTGGTTGACTTAGTTGACTTGGCTGATTGGGTGGCAAATGTCTTTTGCAGTGGCTTTGGTGTCCGCATTGCTTATGCCTCACGCATAGTATGCGCCTGCCTGCCTGCCTGCCTGGCTGTTCCACTCTTCATAGGCCATTAGGAACCTGACAGCGTCTGCCGTCTGCATGACATTAAGGCACGTCCACGAAGCAAAATGGAGTAAAGCTGCGGTAAAATATGCGACTGCTGCAAACGACGAAGACCAAAGAGCCAAACCAGCATGTCGAGTAGAATCATTATAGTGACCACAAAGAAAGCAATGCCAATGCTTGGCAGTCAGCAAGAAAGCACGAAAGCAAAGAAAGAAGTAGTAAGTGAGTGGAAAGAAGAAAAAAACCCACACAGAGTGAGATACGTTACAAATACAGAGACAAAATGCCATGCATACTGTGCCACTGACCCAATTTCCAAGACTCGTTTGGAGAACCGCAGAAGGCAGCAGCCACAGCAGCCACGGCAGCCACAGCAGCCGCCGCAGCGGATTTAAGATACAAAGATACTTTGCTCTTTCACCGCATATGTCTGTAGTCTATAGACTGCGATACAGACCAAAGAAGCGGAGGCTGCTTCTTGCATCCGCATTTCTATGTAGCTCTTTGGCTTCGTTCGGTCTTCTGCTTCTTCGTATGTATCTGTAACTCGTTTCTGGTATCTGGTGTCTTGTATCTGTGGCACTTAAATTTATGCAACATCATGGGCAATGTCTCTCTGTCGCCTTTTGTTCTAATCAAAATGTATGCTACGTGTTTAAGCTGCGCGGCTGTCAAGGGTTAAGCTTTTAAGTTTTTTTTTTTTTTTTTGCCAGAACTTAATGATGTAATTTTAAATGCATTAGTTAATAAAAAAAAATTTAAAACTACAATTCCCCTTTTTTCGGCATTTTTTAATTAAATTTTTGCTGTCAATTAAATGTAATTTTCTTTTTCTTCGGCTTCTTCCCCTGGTTTTTGCCGCTGTGAGTGAGCATGACCCAAATTGTTGCAGTAGAATATGATATGATATGATGGGATAAAATCTGAAAAGCTGAGCACTGACAAAGTAACCGAGTTAAGCGACTCAAATTTAGGTGGGCTTACAATGAGTGTGGGTGTTATGGTATGAAGATCTGAACTTCGATTAAGGGAGAGTATAGTTTTTTTAAGAGGTAGGGTAGATATATATGTTGCTGAGAGATGTAAGCAAGTGATCTACATATGTTATAGACAGAGATGCAAACCGATCGGGAGCTAGGACTAGTTAGGTTCAGTAGTTCATAAAGGATTTAAACCATCAATGAATAAAACAAAACCGCGGACTCGGTTCGGTTCAGTGGTTCACTCTTAGTATTCGAAGTATAAAAGCTCCATCTTAATATGCTTAGCTCGGCAGAAGTTTGTATAGCCTTGCAGTTTGTTTTTCTAACCAAACTTAGTAGAATCATAAAAATGCATAACAAACTAACATTTTTTGAAGGCGATTCCATTTAAAACAAACAAGTTTTTCTTACAAGAACTTTTTTTTCGACCGATCATTCATACTGCAGCTATATGCTAAAAAAAAAAAAAAGGGGGTGCCAATAAATAGGACGTTTTCATTAAAAAACAAAAAAGTTTTTCTCACTAGAACTAGTTCGATCTTCCATGCAGCTATATGCATAGTCATCCGATTTCGACCAAACTTAGTGAAATCATGGAAAGGGATAGTAAACTAAGAAATACGTACTTTGGAGGCGTTTCCAATAAAAATAAAAAAGTTTTTCTCTTTAAGACTTGTTTTTCAACTGATCGTTCCAATGGCAGCTATATGCTATAGTCATCCGATTCGGCCGGTTCCGACAAATGTGCAGCGCATTTGTACCAAAGGACTTCGTGCAAAATTTGGTGAGGATAGCTTAAAACTGACGGAGGAAATAGCATAGAAACAGACGGACGGACAGACGGACAGAGCTAAATCAACTCAGCTTGTCGTGCTGATCAAGAATATACATACTTTATGTGGTCGGAGATGCTTCCTTTTATGCGTTACAAACATCCGGACAATTTTATAATACCCTCTGCAAGGGTATAAAAAGGATATAGTCATCCGATATTGGCAAAACTTTGTAGAATTGTGTACATGAAAATGTAGTTTTTCAACACGTTTCACAGGGATTTTCCACCCACGACGTTTGTGTAGCTTTTCTACATGCCACGGTTAGTTTTCTCATTTCTCCATGCGGCGTGTACCCTTTCTACACGCCACGTTTAGCACAAATAAAAAATAAATCCTTCATACTCTAGGGAAGTGTGGGGAGGAATGGAAGGAAGGGTCACAAAAGGGGTCTTTATCTGGAAAACAAACAATTTAGTTTTTTTTTTTTTTTCACTTACCTTGTCTGGGGTTCGAGCTCACAACTTACTAACCTAGGCTCGGGAACTTAGACACAATTGCCGGCAGCTTTGCCGATGTGCGGCAATGCCGCAAATCACAGTTATAAAGGGAAGCGACGATGAGCTACACGTTTCGTGTAGATTTATTGAATGTATCATTAAGCATTTGAAATTCTTAACATATATTTAGAAAACCTACATGTCTCGTGCTGAAAACCGTTCATATATTTCTAAATGAAAAGTATAACTTTCCTGTACTGTAAGCGCGTATTGGGTTTCAATTGATTTTTTAGCTACTATCTTTTTGGCAACACTGGTTTAAACAGCTCACGCACGTTTCGTGTTTTGTTTCACTGTCAAACATCTTCAGTTTGGTCTATAATTTAACCATGAATCGTCTTACAAACGAAAAACGCTTGCAAATTATTGAATTTTATTATCAAAATGCGTGCTCTGTTAAGAAAGTTCATCTTGCGCTTCTTCCATTTTATGGTCAGTTTAATCGACCCACTGAAGCGGCTATTCGGGCTATTGTGACTAAATTTCGCACCAAATTTACATTGTTGGACATTAAACCACCAACACGCTTACGTAGAGTGCGAACTGAAGAAAATATCGCAGCTGTATCGGCCAGTGTTAATGATGACCATCAATTATCGATTCGTCGCCGTTCGCAGCAATTGGGCCTCTGTTAGTCAACAACGTGGAAAATTTTGCGGAAGGACTTAGGTGCGAAGCCTTTCAAAATACAGCTGGTGCAAGAATTGAAGCCGAACGACCTACCGCAACGTAGAATTTTTGGTGAATGGGCTCTTGGAAAGTTGGCCGAAGATCCACTTTTTTACCGAAAAATTGTGTTCAGCGACGAAGCTCATTTTTGGCTCAATGGGTACGTAAATAAGCAGAATTGTCGATTTTCGAGTGAATATCAGCCAGAAGCATTGCAAGAGCTACCAATGCATCCAGAAAAAGTCACAGTTTGGTGCGGTTTATGGGCTGGTGGCATCATTGGACCGTACTTCTTCAAAGATGATGCGAATCGTAACGTAACTGTGAATGGTGAGCGCTACCGTGAGATGATATCCAACTTTTTGTTGCCCAAAATGCAAGAGCTTGACTTGCATGACATGTGGTTTCAACAAGACGGTGTCACATGCCACAAAGCACGCGCAACAATGGACTTATTGAGAGGCGAGTTCGGTAAACATTTCATTTCACGTTCTGGACCGGTCAATTGGCCGCCTAGATCGTGCGATTTAACGCCTTTAGACTATGTTTTGTGGGGCTATGTTAAAGCTCATGTTTATACAGACAAGCCCGCTTCAATTGACGCATTGGAATACAACATTGAAGCATTTATTCGTGAGATACCGGCCGAAATGTTGGAAAGACCATTTGAGGCGCAGTCACGGTCAACATTTGCATGAAATAATCTTCAAACATAAAATTATATGGACCGTACTATCGATTCAAATAAAGATTTCATGCATTTCCTATAGCTCTTAAAAAATCACCCTTTATAAAAATAGTTGAAGATTGAAAAATCTAATTCAGAATATTTTTCCGTTCTTTTTTACTATTGGCACTGACTGTTCCTGATTTAAGCACAAAATTGTTGTTTATTTCTAAGGATAGTCCGACTGTTTGTTCTTTCTGAGGTTCTTTTGTAAAATTACTTACCCAATCAATTCATTTAATAATAACTCAACAACCAATTGTATCTTCTTTTTCTTTGCACATTTATAATGACAATTATTATTAAGCATTTCTTTATTAAAATATTTTAATTTAAAATTAATTTATTGTTTTGTTTAAGCTATGAAATAAATATTTACAAACGAAATCTGACAATATACAAGATATTTGTTTAAATCTTCATACATTGTATAAAATAAATAAAATTGCACGAAACCT
This sequence comes from Lordiphosa collinella, assembly GCA_018904265.1. Taxonomy (NCBI): domain Eukaryota; kingdom Metazoa; phylum Arthropoda; class Insecta; order Diptera; family Drosophilidae; genus Lordiphosa; species Lordiphosa collinella. The sequence continues at coordinate 23,344 of JAEIFV010000702.1, read as the reverse complement.
AAAATTACATATTTAATTGCATATTAATTAAAAAAACATTCTCTAGAGTAAATTATTTTCATTATTGTAGTTTTTTGTGAAATGTTTTAGATTTTCATGTGCTGAGAGTTGCGTGTGTTATATGAATACATGTATTTCCATCCGAGTATGTGAATGCTTTAACAAACTTTTAAAAAACAAATTAACAACATTTTTTTTTTAAATAAAAAATATTACTTGAGTACTCTGCTAACTATAAGATTAAGTTCTTTTATTGAATTTTTTTAAGTACGAAAAGTTGTACAACAAAAATTTGCCAAGCCCGATGATACACAACTTAAGCTATGATAAATATGCTCTGTCAATTGTTTTGATTTGTACATTTTAAGATTAATTTAATTTATAATTGTATTGCTTTTACAGTTTTCAACATGATGAGGTACGAAACGCCACAAAAATTATTATCTAAGTATTTATTAACTAAATGTTTATACCTGTGCCAGGGCCTTGGATGCTCGAAGCGCGCAGTTTTGCATCAAAACAGAACAACAGTTGCAGAAAGACAATTGGACGCTTCGTTGTTCTTACATTGCTTGTGGTCTCTTTGGAAGTGTCGTAGGGAGTGTTATTACTATCTGGTTTATTACTACAATAAAGCCTTAAATAGGTTATGTGGGGATAGAAAATCAATTTGGATTTGGAGATTTGGAGGTAGTAGGTTGATTTTTTGACAATCAGGCAGGGAGTTGAGACAGCTGTATTTCTGGGAGACTATTTGATAGATTGATAGAGGCTCCAAAATAATATGGTAAGTTTCCCTTAATTGTTGAGCTCAGAACACAATTAAAGTGTTTTCCGAACTCAAAGAGCCTTTTTGAGTTTGTTTTAGCAAATATTCATTCAAAGAAAGAACTTATCAATTAACCTAGCCATACATGAAATAAATTTTCTTATTCCCAAATTGTTCTTCCCTGTGGTTCAGCTGGTGTCAAGGCACTACCAGGCCTAACGACCTGATGCATCACTGAGCGACAGTCGCGTCGTTAACGACAGGTAAGGCATCACAGCGCTAGTCTAGTACGTGAACTATGGTGTGCACCCATCACCACACTAACGACTGGTAATGCAGAGTCGTACCGATCAGTACGTTTTCCGGACATTCTCATACAAAATTCGTTAGGCAAATACTTGGCTAGTGGTTGGTCTGGTGGCGAGTGCTCACTACGAAGAGTTAGAGAATTCGTTAATGCCGCACCGGTGCAGCTGAACTACAGGGTTATTTCAAACAACCAAACAGTTTCACTTAGAAGTTTAATTTTTAACTGAATAAGTTTTTAAGAGAAACAGTAATCAATGAAAGAAATGTTCATAAAGAAAATGAAGATTAGGAAATACCTTTAACAAAAAGAATTCAAAATAAAGTTGATATAACACAGAAAAAAAATATCCAAAAAATATCCATTTGAACTGGATATTTCTTTAATATCCTTTTATCATCCAACGGAGCTGCAAAATCATCCAAGGGAAGATCATTTTTCATATCCTTTGGATGATTTTTCAGTTCCATTGGATGATAAACGGATTTTAAAAACATATCCAGTCCAAATGGATACGGGAAATCATCCAATGGATATTTTTGCTTATCCTTTTTTTTCTATGTACTTAATGAAAATGTTTTCCAAAAAGATTTAGAAGAAGAAGTAGTTTATAAAAGAAATCCTAATAAAACAAAAGGTTCATTGGAAGAGCATGCATAAGGAAATCATTTCTCAAGGTAGAAGTTACCAGTTAACAAAGTAGTTTCCAAGAAAGAAAAGATTTGAATGAAAAAAAGCTTCTAACAAAGTGGTTTCTAAGAGGATGGATTTTTCTAAGAGACATTTTCAAAAGGATAAGTATTCAAATTAAGTCGGCTTCAGAAACGGCTATACTAAACGAAGATAGTTCGCCTTGCTAAATTTCACACGCTAACTGTCGTAAACAGAAAGTTACACGTGGCATGTACAAAAACTACATGCTACATGTAATAATAAAAAAATAAATCGAGACATGTTGATATTCCTATAAGCTAAGATTCCGGCATTGGTGTTAAAACTACCGAGACAAGGTAAGTGAGTTGTGAGTTCGAATCCTAGACTGCATGTAGAGGACGCATGTAGAAAAGCTACAAGCTGCATGTAAAAATGAGAAAACTAAACGCGGAATGTTGAAAATATACATTGGAAAAATCTCTGTCAACCGTGAAGAAAACCTACATTTTCATGTAGTTTTTACATATCATGTTTTTTTCTGTATATAATTGTAATTTTAATCAATTCAAGAAAGATTCAATGGATAATGTTTCCTAAAATGATAATGAATTTGTAAATCCAATTTAGGGCGGAAATATTTTTGTTGAAAAAGAACATTAAAAATGTCTTAAATTTCTTAATGTCATTTCAATTTCTTAGATTTTTTAAATCATATACGGGTGTGTCCCAGAAATCTCTAGAGATTTTCGTATGCGAAATGTAAGTCACGTTGCTGGAACGTAAGCTTATCACATTCGTGGAAAAGTTCCATGGTGACAATTGAATTTTTTGACCAGATAACGCTTCCATTAACATTGCCCAAGGCTTATTAAGGCATATTTCAGCTCCCACAATATTCCGTTATTACATTGGCCGGCATTAAGTCCGGATCTAAATCCAATTCAGCATGTGTGGGGCCTCATTTCTGGGGCGGAGCAGTACGACACTCTGAAGCAATTGTAAAGGTGTGGGGAAAATATTGATTTGAGAGTCTCCCAAAACTTGGCAATTTCAAAACCAGACGGCTGCAGTTATTGGAAAAGATAAAGGGTAACACAATGTCATATTTATGTTATCTTCAGACTAAATTAAGAGTTAGGTTCCGTTTTGTTGAAAATTGCACATATAGCAATTTTCTTTGAAATATATTTTGTTATATTTTTGTAACTGAATTGCTAAAAATAAAATTTGCTTCTGTTTTGCGTCTGTGTTTTCATTTAATTTCAAAATTCAATACCTTCGTATAAGGTTTTCCAGTGTTCTGTTTGATGCTGAGCCATTCTGGTAGGTTGGGATAGTTCCCAAACTTCTAAGGCAAAGCTTACTAATTTTATTCAATCAATATACAAAAATATTTTATATTGAATTAATTCTTTGCCGAACTCACTAATCTTCTAGTAGTTTTGGCAAATTAGTTGTTAACTGCGGACCACTGCGGACAACCACACATATATCTGTAGCTTCTTATTGTCGCTGGGATCCACAACCGTCTGTAGTGCCTCATCGACAATGGGATCGTTTTACCTAGTTATTTGGCGGGTATGATTCGGGTGGTTTATTCTTCATTGTAGAGCTCAGAAATAGTGAAAATGTATGCACTTATATCAATTTTACTGAGGAAGTCCTAACAACAAAAGGTTCAATGGAAGAGCTTGCTTAAGGGAAACATTACACATGGTAGAAGTAACCAATTTAGAAAGTTTAAAATATTTCAAATGGTTTGAGCATCCAATCGATCAAGAGATCAACCAGCCTCCAATAGTAGTTTGTAAGAAATAAAAGTCTTAAATAAGAAGAAAAAACTTCTAACAAAGTGGTTTCCTAGGGGATAGATTTTACTAAGAGACATTTTCAATAGGATAAGGAATCCAATTAGGTAGTTTTCAGAAGAATTTAATTGTAAGGGTAATCAATTCAAGAAACATCCAATTGATAATGTTTCCAAATGATAAAATAAATAAATCCAACAAAACTGTGTATTAGTCAAGTCTGCTGATGCTAGTTTCATGGTGTTCCTTGGAATATCTCCACAGACAACCTCCTTTTTGAACCTTTGCGGACCTCCTGAGTATGAAATTTTAAAGGTCATGGTCTCACCCCCTATCTGAAGCGATTTTGACTATAATAAACCAAAAAAGTAGAAGAAAATTGAGTTTTAAGTGGCGCGCGGCGGATCTTAAGATTTTTTTAATCACTCATACGCAGTGTTGCCTATTTTTCATATATTTGTGTCACTTAAAAATAGAAATTTGAGTATGCCTAGACCTACTTTTTTACATTTTCTCGTTTTGAGGTCCGCTCTAGTGTACAAATAAAAGACTGTGCTAGGTTGTGTTTAGTCCCTGAAATAGCTATACAGACAACCTTATTTCTGTGAATTTATTAAACACTAAACAACTTTTACCTTTAAACCTTTACACTCAATCCATCTATAAGCCTAGAATTTGGTCCAACTACGACTTATCAAAAAAAGAGATCAAAAGCAACCAACAACAACGAATAATCGAAAAAGTTTGTGTATGACATTGCTTGACATTCTTGAGTAATGCTAAACCACAGCCAATATCCTGAAGCTATCAAAATCTTAGCTGTGTGTTTTGGTCAAGCAATATCAAACACGGGAAGCCGTCCTTCAAGTACCCAATCAAGCAGCTAGTACTAGGAGTTTTCCTCCTAACCAGCTGGTGATTTGGTTAACTTCCAAAGGACGCTTTCCTTTCACATTTGGTTCACACTCGGTGCGTTCCATGTTGTTAGCTTCGTCGTTGGCAAAGAAAAGTCTCTCAGTCACGCCCAATTCTCTTATGTATCTGTTGATGTTTGAGCAAATGCGCCTTCTGGCGAAAGGCCTTGGCACAGACATCGCAACGGAAGGGCTTCTCGCCGGTATGCGTACGTAGATGGACCTTGATGTTGGATTTGTTGAGGAAGCCACGATTGCAGATGCTGCAACGATGAACGGGCTTCTCCTTGCCCAGAAGGCCGCTCAAGTCGCTGGCACTAAAGCTGCCCACACTGGAGGGCGAGATGGCGCTAAGCTGGGAGCCACCGCCAGAACTGCCTCCCGCCGATGAGCTGTCCCCCTGCTGCTGCTGCTGTTTGTTGTTGTTGCTGCTGGGATTTCTTTTGCGCTCTCGAGCGCTTCGCTTTGGGTGTGCCACTATTTGAGCTACTGGACGCGGTGGTAGTTGTATGCGGATAGTTACCCAGCATGTCGGGCGAACACAGACCTTGATCCTTCATTGAAGCGGGATTCAAGCTGGGCAGTTGGTAGGCCTGCTGCTGCTGTTGTTGCTGTTGATTGGGCTGAGGATTGGTCAGGTAACGCGGATTGATCATCAGGTTGTTATCTGTAGTGCTGACCACCGAACCGGGTGGACTGCAACTACTGCTGGTGGCCGCGGAGAGTTCATTGCAGTATGAGGTAGAACTGGGAGCCTCGCTCTTGATGGTGTTCGAAATGGTTGTGGTGGCTGTGGTATTGTTGCCGGCTCCGGGTGGACCATGCTGTAGGCGATTCTGTAGCAGCGGCATGTAACCATGACTGAGCAGACTCTGCAGCGTGGAACTACTGGCGTGCATGGGCAGCGGGGAGTGCGGCAGCATGAAATCACTTAAATTGTCCTGTTGGGATACCAGCACCTTAGCCTCCTGCTGTATGCAGTTGCCATCTATCCAGGCATCCAAATCCATCCAACTATCGCGCGTATCATTGCCCTCGTCCTTGTCCAGCTGATTAGGTACTGTGGTGTCCGCTATAGCTGAACCTATGATGGCGGCTATGTCATCAATGGAGTTCATGTCCACGTATTCCGTTAGATCTTTGTAGATGCGCACTCCGCTGCCGTGTAATGAGTCAGCCACCTGCTGATCTATGGGTGTAAGACTGGAGCCTCCACTATTGGAGGTACCTCCTCCTGGTCCTCCCCCGCCGCCACCACCGCCGCTCATCACACAGCTGTCCGCTGAGTAAAGCTTAGAATCTAACTGACTATCTGCAAACAGCTTGACATCCCCCAAACAGGCCTCCGCACAGGCATCGGCACTCAGCACGCTCTCGGGCAGGCAGGTGGATGAGGAGACTATGTTATGCTCATTGGCGGAGGTACTTCCCGCCGTCGTTGAGGTGGGATTTGTATGATTGCTGTGGTTGTTGTTGTTGTTATTGTGGTTGTTGTTATTATTATTGGCCTGATAGGCACTCTGTATATAATTGTTATTGCTCTCATCTGGCAGACGCTGGGCAATGGCATGGTAATGATGTCCCGATATACCATTTATGGACAGATGACCCGTATAGCCCGTGAACGGTGGCAATGGTTTCAAATCGGACAGGGCATTCAGTGAGGAGCTGTTCAACAGCAAATTATCCAACACATCCATCGAACTCTTCTGATCCGCATCACTTGGCAGCGAATCCAAATCATGTTCCAGCAGCAGTTTATGTCCATCCAGCAGATATTGATCCTGACTGCCGGTCTGTGTGGGTCCCCAGCAAGGGCTCATTAGTAGGCTTTCGACTTCTGATTCACTTGGTCCGTTCATGCTGCAAAACTTCATTGTCAGTGGACCCAGGCGATCGAAAGGAATCTTTGTGTGTGGCCAACGACCAGGCGAGATATTTGATGATGTACTACAGTTGAATCCAATAGAGCTGCAAAAAAAAAATGCACGAAAAAAGAGAGAGATTAAAAAAAAGTCCTAAGGTGGGGGGAAAGTTTCAGAAACTAAATGTTCTACCATGCAAATTCAACTGAAAGATATTACATGCAATATTCTAAGAAGTTACTGGAAAAAGCTAAGCGCTTGCAAACTTAAAACGGGTTAAGGTAATCTAAATTGACAAACAAAAAAGTTTTTCTTATAATAACTAGTTTTTCGACCGATCGTTCCTATGGCAGCTATATGCTATAGTCATCCGATTTTAACCAAACTTTGTAGCATTGTGTGGGAGCATATAAAACAAATACAAGCCAATTTTGAGGACATTTCCATTGAAAACAAAAAAGTTTTTCTAACTAAGACTACTTTTCTGACGCTACTTTTCTATGACAGCTATACTATATAGATGTCCGATCTCGACCAAATATGGTGGAATCATGGAGAAGCATAGAAAACTAAGAAATACGAAGTTTGAAGGCGTTTCCATTAAAAACAAAAAAGTTTTTCTCACTAGAACTAGTTTTTCGACCGATCGTTCCTATGGCAGCTATATGCTATAGTCATCCGATTTCGACCAAACTTTGTAGAATTGTGTAAAAGTATATAAAATAAGTGTATGCCAATGATAAGGACGTTTTCATTAAAAACAAAAAAGTTTTTCTCACTAGAACTAGTTTTTCGACCGATCGTTCCTATGGCAGCTATATGCTATAGTCATCCGATTTCGACCAAACTTTGGATTGTGGAGAATGTGTTTTAAAAAGTTTATAAATAGTGATATTAAGGCGTTTCCATTAAAAACAAAAAGGTTTTCTCATAGAACTAGTTTTTGACGTTTCCGTAGTGGCAGTATTGTATATTGGTCATCCGATTTCGACCAAACTCGCGGCTATAAATATTTATGTAAAATTTTCAAACTCAATTGATGGGAAAGTGAATTCAAAAAATCTCTTAATTTTTCATTTAAATCATCAATCCGATAAAGACCCATCTTAACTGCTCTAAGATATATCATTGTTGCCATCCACGAATCTAGGGCTTATCATAAACTCATTTCCAGCGTTTAATCCAAGCTTACAAGTAACTTCCTCAGCAAGCAGTCTACAATGTCTCCATAAATCATGTGTGGGAACATCTCTCCACTCTTCCCAACTGACCCGAGTGCACTTGCTGACAACCTGCACGATTGATCCAGACGCATTGATAGTCCACGTCTAATGATTGTTTAATATGAATGGAATTTAGAAACCCATTTCATTTTGGGCCCGCCCGTTGCTTGAGACGCATATCAAAATACACAGAGATTAGGTTAAGACATTCGATAAGCCATAAGTAGAAAAATAACCAAAAACTCAAATTGATACCAGAAATGGCCAATAATAATTTTCAAACGGAATTTGGGTCAAAACATTAATAATCAAGTTAAATTAGCATATAAATTGGTAGAAGAAGCCAAATGGTGTATCGAGAGAGTGAGAGAGAGAGGACGAGAATATGCAGCTTTTGGGAAGGTTGATTGGAAGTCAAGTGGGGAAACATAGAAGAGACCGACAATGAAAGTACAACAACAACAACAAGGCACACACACACACACACACACTTAGGTGGGAACGAAGGGGACGCAATGAAATAGAAAATATTTATACAAGTTCATTTGGTTAACTAGATGGAAGAATCAAAAAACCAACGAAAGAAACGGTAAAGCAACAGCACAAAACAGTTAAGTTTGAGGCTTGGCTGGGCCAGTTAAGTTCGGTGTGTGAAGTAGAAGAAGTTAGTCCAGCAGAGAGTTTCGCTTTCAACAGGTTGCTAGGCCTAAACTCCAAGCTTTGAAGCTCAGCATTGCGGAAAGCAGCACAGCAGAGCAAAGCAGAGCAGCGCTAAGCATGCGCAGCTAAGCGTAGCCAGCAGCAGCCAGCCAAACTACCGTTATACGAGCCACGAGACACGAACGCGAGACCTGCTGACATACTTCCGTGTTCGGCTGGCCGAACTTGAATCCGAACTTCAAGTCGAAACCCGGCTTAAAGTCTGTCTCTTATTCAGTCTCTCTCTCTGGCTCTCTGGGTGTGTGTGTGTGTGTGCGCAATTGCTGCTGGCACAGTTTCTGTCTTCTTTTTTTGAGGCTTTTGAGTTTCTGAGTCTCTGAGTGACGTTTGCTTTGAAATTGGCGTGAAATATTTTATAGCAAACACAAAAAGATATTCTCATTCTGGTTACTGATTCTGTTATTGTTATTGTTTGACTGGGCGTCAGTTTTTTTTTACACATTGAAGTTTTATTTCGGTTTTTAATGAGCCTCACATTGTAACGGTTGTGTCCGTTGCTTTTTGGTCTGTTTGCATTTGAATAGCCCCTAACGCACACACACACCGCCACCTACAAATTGCGGGGGCGCGCCACACAATGCGCCTCTATTGTAATTTTAGCTTGTAAATGGATTTTTCAGATTATGGTCAAGAGAGCGCTTCGGGATTGTGTCAGCTGACAGTGATCGCTGTGGGCATTATAATTACTTCAGCTTCAGTGTCTGTCCCGTTGGTTTTTTTTTGTTTTGTTTTTGTTTTAGAGGAGGAGGCCAGGGGAATTTAACGGTTATTTTTAACGAATTAGTGCAAATTTTTGACACTCGAGTGATTTTAAGGTCCAAATTCGGTTTGAAGCTGATTCAGGTGTTGAGCCATTAAGTTAGCTTTAACTAGGTTAGCTGACTGACTTCAGTTTGACTGCAGATCAGTTTGTTATTGCAAAAATATTTCGAAGAAATTTTTCCCAAATATCTTTTAAAATAAGACACAAATGCAAATGTTTCAGTGATATTATTTCTTACTTAAAATCATATTTAATCCATTTATGTACATTAGGGTTCAATTTTAAAGAGCAAAATTGAAATTTAGAAACGAATATCGTATCCTTTTGTATTATAGATAATAAAATTTCAATCAAAATAAAATCAGCATTAATGGGCGCGATGTGGCCATAAAGTTTGCTCTGAAAATTACACATACGCCCCTACACCGCAATTTTTACAATATACTTTATAGGGTCGAAGATGCTTCCTTCTGGCTGTTACTTTTGCACAAACTTTAACCAAAAAATAAAAATCAGTACAAATGTTCGCCTACTTTTAACAAATATTTTGCTTCTCACAAAAAATGGATTTTCAAATGGCCATAAAATAGCTTTAAACCAGAGGCAGGAAAAAATACATTTGCATTTTTGCATTGGTGAGTGTGAGAGCAGCGCAAAAATTGCTCTCAATTTCAGTAGCAACGACTGCGTCGCGGCGTAGGAAAAAGCAAGCAACGCAACGGCGCTTGTACAGCTAATACTGTGTGCGTCAGAGCAGCGCTGCTTTGAGAATTTTCGTATGCACACGAGATAGGAATGTGCCTGTCACTGCTTTAAACTAAGAAAAGACGCTCCCGACCTATACAAACTTTTTTCTTGACTAATTTTGTACACTCTAGTTGTAAAACTCACTTAAAGTCTTTGGGTTAGTAAAATATTTGAATGTTTAAATTCGGTAACGTACGTAACAAAAAATAGTGCTTTTTTAATTTCACGAGTAAAATACGCGATTTTAATTGCAACTAACTTGCTTTTTAGACATACATTTTTCTGCTCTTAAAGCTGGAAACAAGTTGGGTGAAAATACCTCGCCGTAAAAGAAATATTGCGCTTTGAATTCTGTAACGTACGAACAAAATCCGGGCAGATGTTTCAAAACTGTGGCTCTTGGATTTAATAATGATAGAATTTGGTAGCCCTTGACGAAATAAGATTAATATATGAAGAAGCGATTGAGTCTTGCATTGGATTTCCTTACGACGAATGATGGCAAACCGGCCATTAATAAATTCTGCAAAAAAAATCTAAATAATGAAAGAGATGGCCCAAATTCGCGGTTGTGGACACTCTGCGTGTAGATTTTCCGAGGTACTACAGTACTGTTTCAATGGGTCGAAAAGTTCCTCCGTCTTAAGAATCTTTATTTCATTCTAGCCATAGGGGTGAGCCCTTGCCTTCCATCATAAGGCCTGGATCCAGCACTGCGGAAAATGCCTGCCAGGAATTTGCTATTTATTTTGAGTTTGTTTTTGATTTGAGATTGAGTTTAACTAAATTTAAACAAAATAACGTTAAACCAACTTCGGTCTATCATTGTAGGTTTAATTTCAGTACGACGTCAGGTCGCAAATAGAGAGCATTGAAAAATATGTCTGTCTCTCTTTGACACGCATCAATTATTGACTTCGGTTAGCATTCAGTGTAAATCGGTGAGTGACTTCGGGCCCCAGGGGCCATGGCTGACCAGGCCTGGTCTAGTGGTTTATTATTGATTAAGCGATCGGGTGTGATGACCTCACACCTCGGCATCATGTTCTCCATCCCCCCTAATGCCTCCATTTATGCGCTTATCACATCCAAAATAATTGTCAACAATATATTTCTGAGCTGTGCAATAGCTGTTTTTCGTTCCACACAAGCTTTTGAAAGGCTATCGATACGCCGCTATCTATACAAAGTGTGCATTTTGTTAAAGTTGCTGGATACACAACAAACGAAATCGTACACAATTTTTTTCATATGAACTTTGGCAGGAATTTTTTGATTTTGAGTTGCTGGATACCAGGCTATAATTGTTAAAATAATAAATTAACTCTGTTTAGATGAATGACATATCGATTAAGTCGCCAGAAATGAGCAAAAATATGCGTACAGATGTAACGAACGTAACGCAGGAAGTTGAAGTTGAAGAAATTTCGGAAAATGCGACGCCGGGTATTCAGCTAGTATGTTAATAAATTTATTTCAATAATATTCTTCAATTAAATACTTCCTTTTTTGAAAGGCAAACGATTGAAAATATGTCTCGAAAATGAGTCGAAATTGATCAGAAAAACAGGTTAAAACGACTATTCAAGAAGAGTCGCCGCTAGGTTACCATTATCTCCCGACAAAAGTATAATGATCAGAAAACGAGCGCATTTACTTTACTTTAATCAGACTGATGTCTCGAAAAAGACACGAATATGATCCGAAATTCCATAAAAAACGAATTTTTAGTTTACCTTTTCGTTTGTTGTGTATCCAACAACATGAACGAAATCCACACTTTGTATAGATAGCGGCACATCGACAGCGGCCTTTCGAAAGCGTATGTGGATCCAAAAACTGCTGAAACACAGCTCAGGAATATATTGTTTACAATTATTTTGGAAGTGATTAGTAAAAAGATGGAGGCAAAAACTGTGCGCAAGACCACAGAATTGAAGAGAATGGAAAATTTTTATCGTCAGGAGAAGATTGCTTTAATAAAAGCAGTTGAGTCAAGACCATGCCTTTGGCGAATCATAGAGAAGAAGAATTTTGCCAACATTTCTGTGAAAAGTGCTTGGGAAAGTGTTGCTGCAGAAATAAATAAAGAAGGTAGGATACATGTTACTGTATTCAAAGTTATGAATATCATAAATTAAGTATAAGCTTGCTAGCGAATGACTGAAGAAGTGTCCACAAAAAAAATTCGGGATTTTCGAGTGCGGCAGGCCTTAAACTGTAGGTCTCCATTTCTCTTAAGCACACAAGAGTATGAGAGAAGTTCCGCTTTGGCACTCAGGACAGTTGAAGCCAAATCTTTTATGACCTCATGGTTTTACTCTTACATTGCCTCAAATAGTTTAAACACGATTGACTAATTAACTAAGTACTTTGTCCTGTTTTCGATCACTTCACTTCAGTTTTGCCAGCTACTCAATCTCTGAAAACACCCTGCTTACAGACTAATCTACCATTCAAACAATGTGTTAGGATTTGGTCACTGGAGCAGTATATACTCCATCAGCTGTTTGAAAAAGGGCAACCCTCCTGGTATGAATTTGTTGTGAGAGGTTCCTTTCTATTTTGACGATTCGTTGGATGCTTCTGAAAGTCATCGAAACTCAAACGCGGCTTTATAATCAACAGAAAGATGGTAGATTGAAAGAAGCCTTCTTTTATACAACAGATAAGGTGTGAACAGCAGCAATTAAAGGAGTCAAATTTGCTATAGAACAATTTTCAATTTTTTATATTTTAAATAAAATTTTGATAATCATAGTTAAAAGATCTGAAATTGAGTGTGACCTCGTTTCCTCAAATCAATCAACTGATCGTTCAAACTTACACCCATTTCTCTAGTTCAATTTGGAGTACAACATTATTTATACGCAACCAGTCCCACCTACTCGCACCATAAACATTTACAACTTCTATGATATATGTACAACCGAGTCTCCGCCATCAACCAATTTAGCTTTATCATCCCGACTGGGGCAACTAGTTTTGAGATTTAGTCTAGGTCTTGGCTTGCTAAGTTATTCCTGGCCACACGTGCCACATGTGCGATCAAGTGAGCAGCTGCTAAAAAAACACAAGCACGTTTCTTCTGTTCTCAGTACACCTTTTTTTTTTTATTCACTGCCAACAATTTGTTGCATCTTTGGAGTGGTGGATGCTGCGGTGGAGAGGGGGAAACCTTCAATGAGTGATGGCGACCTCAATGCAAGCCACACGTTTCCGAGGCTGCGGCAAGTTTATATTTTTCGGCTTCTCGGTCTTGGTCAAAGATTTTGTTGTCGTTGGAGGCCTTGTGGAAGCTGTGTACGTGCGGTTTGCTGATCTTCGTCCAAGTGGAAATCATTGCGGTTGTTCATTTTGCCATCAAATAATTTTTCATTCGCTTTTTACCCCTCGACCTGATTTTTCTTTTCATTTCAAGAGGTGGGAAAGAAAAGTGTTTTGTCGGGAAAAACGTTTTGACCTTTTGCCTGTTGTTCGTCGTGTTCGAACATTTAAACGGAAGTTGATTGCCGCCAAAGGTTAAGCTCAATTTCCTGTGCAAGTTTCGAGGTTCTGTTGTATTCGGCCAAGCTAAGAACTCAATTTCATGACTCTGACTTGGGCTTTTTAAGGTATTGCATTTTGGCCAGCTGTTCGTTGTTGTTGTTGCTGTTGTTGATGTAGTTAAAAGAGTTCATTTTGATGGTCAATTGCTGGGGTCAGGGCATTTAGTTGCCTGTTAGGTTGTTAAAGAAGTTATTTTTTTGTCTTCGAGTTTGATGGTTCTCAAGAGGAACTGTTAAGAGTTGAGAAGGAGCTAGCTTGAGCTTGTTAGCGAAAAAAGAACGACTATATCGGGGGTCTTGCCAAAACTGAAGAGCTAAGAAATAGTAAAAAACATTGAGCGTGCTCAGTGAAAAAATACAAATATGTTAATTAAATTTCTACAGTTACTGTCCAAGTTATATATTTACCGTTGGGAAAAAGTTCAAGAATTTTTGCTAAATGCGGTTTATTGCTTAGTCATCGACTGTAAGCAAGCCACTTCACTGTTTTCTACAATTCATGGATTCTGTTTTTTTTTTTTACTAATTTTAGGACTTTGCTCTGCATTGAATTTCGGCAAAATATCTACAGAGCGTTAACTTTGATGCTTAAATCTGAGAAAAGTCAGCTGATAGTTAAGGCAAATGAAAGATATAGTTTTTTTAATACTACACCCAGAGAAATGAAAAACGAATCGGCGAGAACGAATTCTCTTAGATTCAGTATCTTTTTTTTTTGGTTTTTTAAGAAGAAATCTTTTCGAATCCGAGAATACAATCGTTCTTGACTTCGAGCTTGATGGCGAGGGAAGTGCGGGAAGCCAAAAAAAGGAGAGCGCGAGCAACAAATGAGAACAATTCTCTCTCTCGCTCCCAGCATTGGCTTGCGCTGGCACCGTCAATTTATAATACGACTTAGATACGACTTTTTGCTTGCAACCAAGAAGATTTATTCTTTTTATCATGAAGACAAATACTAAAGCCAAGAATACTCTTCTCGAAATTCTATTCTCGATCGATTTCAGTACTTTTCTTCTTGGATCCAAGAGTATTCGTTCTTACCGTACTTTCAACATTAAATATCAAGAACGACCTCTTTTTAACACTTTTAACTTAACACTTTTAACTTAAAGCCGGCTTAGAACCATATTTGATCTCTAAACAACATATCATATTTTTACTCCGCCAAACTTGTCGCGCCTGAATAGAAGAATAGACGGAAATGGCAATATCAAATCAGCTCTCCATGCTGATCAAGAATATATTTACTTTATGTGATGCATTACGATCATCTGAACAATTTTATTGTATCCTCTGCAAGGGTAAAAAAATCTACACACACGCATTGGTCTAGAATTGGAATATATGCATTTTTATGTGTGTGCAAAGTTTTCAAAAAACCTTTCTAATACTATTGATAGTGTTTTAAAAAACACGTAATTAACTAGCCGCAATAATAAAGCCAAATTGTGACATGGAACCGTTTTCTTGACAAACGCTAAATAAGCATAAATACCAAATGGAAGCTGTTTAAGCAATATGTCGAGCTGTTCAATCATACACAGAGAAAAAAAAGGATATGCAAAAATATCCATTGGATGATTTCCCGTATCCATTTGGACTGGATATGTCTTTTATATCCTTTTATCATCCAATGGAACTGAAAAATCATCCAAAGGATATGACGAATGATCATCCCTTGGATGATTTTTCAGCTCCGTTGGATGATAAAAGGATATTAAGGAAATATCCAGTCCAAATGGATATTTTTTTGGATCTTTTTTCTGTGTATGGAGCACAAGTCTTTGGCTGCAAACACTTTGAAGAAGTGGACAGGCTCCAAGTCCTACTCCATAGGAAGTGTCTGCATTTACCAACAAGCGCTCCAAACTATGCATTGGCAATAGAAACTGGATGATACCCACCTATATTCTGTAGATCTGCATCCGGGTAACCCCGGATATTCTTGAGCCGAGCCCAAAAAGGATTGATTTGATCCCAATTTTTTCAATCCTGAAAATATCAAATTTAATCCGGGCTAAGTATCTTATAAAGATTCGAGCCCAATTTAATCCCAAAGCAGGATCACTTTAAGCTTGTTCGATATTATTTTACTCCCAGAAAGATTCCTCTTCCTTTCTTCCTTCATTTTCCATAGTACAATCCTTATACACACTTCAACTAGACCCACCCACACCAGTTTCTGTATATTTAAAACTTCTGAAAAACAAAGAAATATAAAAATTTTTGTAGTCTTGTCTGGGACTCGAACTCACAACCTTGGCGCATGGCATCTCATCGCACAGCAGTAACTATAGCACATGATTGTTGTCCTATGTCTTAAATGTTGCGATCTCGAAAGGTATTGAAGTAAGCACATTTGGAATGAAACAAGCTCGAAAGGCTTGCGCCAAGCCGTAAAAGCTTGAATTGAGTAGAATATCCTGCTAATCGAGATTGAATGTTTAAGCTCGAGCCGGGATTGCTCCAAGAAAAAAAGATTGAATTTATCTCGCCGTTTTTTTTTCTGTGTATCATGTCCACCCTATGTAATACCCGAGAAAACGATGACATATGGCATTTCCTGGGTAGATGCCCAATTCTGAAGGAGCTGAGAATGCTGCATCTCGATAGGCAGCTCCACACTGGAGAGGAGGTGGTCAGCATACTAGATGACAGAAGCGACAACTTGTGGAAGAACCTAGTCAACTATTTGAGAAGCTCACTGACTTATCGAACGGAAATTCTGGAGACACTAACTGGCATTTGAGTCAGCATGGGCAGGAAGGAGTCTGTGCATTGCACTGAAGAACCTTGAGGTATCTGGGGACGACCCGGACAGCCTGGTGTAGTAGTTCAGTGCAGTGTAAGACGAACTGTTTCTAGATTGTAATCTTTTCGAAAAAGAGATTTTCGATCTAGATTATAGATTGATATTTTTTCTCAGTGTACCCGCTGCACCAAAACGAGCCACAGAAACCAGCTACATATGGATCTTTAATTGCCCCGATAAATTTTGGTTCGTAATTTATCAGGAACTGAATTAACTCTATAGGGACAATAATCTTTTCTTGGCAAATAAAAATATAGCGGTTGTGATGGATAAGACATGCCGCTCGCTTGGATGAAGAAGCTGCAGTAAAAAAGGAGGTACAACTTAAATGGGGAGACTAGACCATTTGATCGATTAGAGGCAGGAAACAGAGTCTCCTGGCGCGCTCTATTAGCAGCTGCGGAACCGGAACTGAATCTCTAGGAACCGGATTGGTTCAGTTCTTAGGACTTCCTAGAACAGTTTTCTTTGATTTTTCATAGATAAAAGTTTTTATTAGGAGCATCATTTAGTGATAAAGTTAAGATTTTTTCGTGCCTTTGAAAAAGAAAATCATAATTTGGCAAATTTGGAGCATTTTCATTGCTAGTATTGGCTAACCGCATTGGATATAAGACTGATGACCTAGTTTCTTACCTTAACTCTACTAGTTCGAATCCCTCTCTAAGATTATGCTAGTTTAATTGGACTCTTTTATTTACAGGAATCTTAAACGTTTAAACAAAATTAAACCAAAAAATTGGAAAAAAATGATTAACTAATATAAATCTAATATGAATAATTTTGAAAAAGTACCTTGTCCAGCGTGTTTTACACTTCTCCTCACTTAATAGCACTTAACTTCACCTACTCTGAGTACAATCCCATTGCTGCCATCTTCAAGCTCTCTTTCCATCTTGATTCCTCCATCATCCCAGTCTCTGGTCAAGTTGAATGCTTGGCAAACTTTGCGGTTTTAACTTGTTTTTTGTTGTTTTTTTTTTTATGTTTTCATGAATGAACTGGTCAACACTTGTCTTGGACTCGAACTTGCTTGTGTTTGCAGTCTCCTTCTCAACAATTCCACTCCCTTTTTGGGGTTTAGGCTTACATGTGTCTAACAAGCGAGATGACAACTCAACGATAAACTCGAGTGCATGGAGAAGGAGGCTTGGCGCTATTTTTATGACTGAGGCTGTATGTGGTACAAGAAGAGATGGACCCACCACACCCTGTGTGTGCCAGTGTCGGTGACGGTGCCGGTGCCGGTGCCTAGCGGATCAGCTACAACAACTATGCAAATTTTTATGATGCTTAACTATTTTTAGTTGATTGTTGTTGTTGTTACTTTGTTGTTATTTAAATGACGCCCGCCTTGGTTTTTTGGTTGTGTTTGTGGTCTCTGTGTGCGTGTCGAGTCTCTATTTAAGTTTTTTTTTTTTTGGGTTTGTTGTGGTCATCTGGTCTGGCAAGTCCCAAAAACATTGCTCAGGTCAGCGAACTTTTTAAAAGCTTGCGTCAAAATATGTGTTTATATTCGCATCGTTTTAATGCCCTAGCAAAAAGGGGATTGTTTAGTTTTGGCCAGTTGTTTGGATATGTCTATAAATGGCTTGTTTTGAGTCCCGAACGTTTTCAATACAAAATGAGTACAAAAGACTTGGGGAAATGACGACAATTACAATATATAACACTAAACTGTAATAAGTTTAAGAGTTCAATATCGACTAGACACAATTGGAAAGATCTTGAAAATTTGGGAATGCTCAATAATAACTAAACCACAAGCCAAGATATTGACGTAAACCAACTAAATGAGCAAATTTATAAAAAATCAAGTACCTGAAGCTGTACCCAAATTCCGTACCCTACTGTGATAATAGTTTTGGTTTTGTTTGTGTCAGTTTTTGTGATGTCCTAAAGAGTATCCTTAAGATCAAATCAAATGCAGTTGGCCTGGATGACCTTAATTCTAAATTTTTAAAGCTTATTTTACATATATTTAATACAGTCCTCACCACTTCTTTTTTCCCCCTGAAATATGGAAAAAGGGCAAAAATCTTGCCAATACCCAAAGCTAATGATGAGTTCAGGACAATCTCCATTCTCCCATTCTTGGCAAAAGCATTTGAGCGTATTAACGCTGCATTAATTTTGAGAACCGAATACCGTTTACCGTTATTATTGGAACCAATAGAACCGGAACCAAACCGAATCGTTAGTACCGGTACTGTTTCAATTTTTTACCTTTGCAGAGCCCATCGTAATATTGGTCAGATGTTTGTAGCGCGACGAAGAATCCTTTACACGGTGTCAAATTTTCTTGTTACTTTTCTAAGAAGGCGTTAAACGTCTGGCAGATGACATCTTCAACATTTCTTAAATTTTGCAGACGCAGCTAACGACATTCTTCTACATTGGAAAGTGAGGGACTCAGTTTGCAAAATAGTGCGCATACTAGCACCAGCTGAGGTGACCACAGCCAAATTTCAAGCCAAAAGTCTAGTTTTGGGTGTTTTTACACTTCTTCTCCAAGTCCAAGCCAAGTCAAAGCAGAGCTGATTTTGATGGATTAGTCCGGAGGGGGTTATACTACAGGCTTGCGGAGGATTCTGGCTCGAACATTTGGCGCCCGAAGCAGGGACCTAAGAATAAGGTTCAATCCGGCTGGAGATCATTGTTGGAGCTCAAATCGATTACCTGGAGACTTGCATATTGGCGGTCGAACGAACTGATTGTCATTAATTGGACAACAAATGTAAACTCTGTCGAGCCAAGTCAAGCAGAGCTGATTTTGAAGGATTAATCCGGAGGGGGTTATACTACAGGCTTGCGGAGGATTCTGGCTCGAACAATTGTAAATATCCAAAAATACGACCTCTCTAGCGAAATCGCTCGTTCAGGAAATAGAGAAGCGCGAGAAATCTCTTTTTGAGAACAATACATTTTTTGTGGCATATTTTTGGACCCAATGTATAACGTAATGCTAAGTCCTAAGTAAAAAAAAATCTTGTATTACTCTTTTTGACAAAAATATTGGTCAAATTTCGTCGGTTGCTGATCAATCTGCTTATCTGAAAGCGCCTACTTAGATGCAAGAAAAGAAATTCGGTGATAAAAACACATAATTTTTGTGAACAAATAAGCTGCTGAATTTCTTTAACATTTTTCTTTCACATAAACATATTCGAAACCAAGAAAACATTCTAAAGTAGTGGTCAGAGTCCTTCACTAAGTTCCCAGAATTCTAAGTGATTTCAAAAAATTTATTTCTGTAAAATAATACGAAATGTAAAAATCGTTTATAATTTTACTTTTAATGTAAAACGACTGAAAGCAAGTTACCCTTGCTAAATGAATTCAACAATTGCTGCAGCCTGCAGCAAAAAAAAAATAAAACACATCTAAGGGTTTGCCCATGACTTCTGCTCTCCAAATATCGTCCAAATACTCCTTCATTTGCACTTTTATTACTTAAATCAATTTAATTGAAATCAAATCACTCTAGGTAAAGAAACACAGTGCAGTAAGACCGTTTGACATATGGTGGTATTTTACTATTGAAGTGAATTTGGCGTTGAGCAGTCACACTGTACCCTTAGCTGGGACTCCAGCGTAAAAAGTTGTATTTTTAGCAATTTGCTAAATTTACGATTGCGATGAAATTTCTGGGCATCGTTGAACGCTTGCCCGGGAAGGTTCTGACTTGAAGAACTGAGCGGGAAATGGTCCAAAAACTGCGAAAATTTATAAAATAGTTCCGTTCAATCAATTGCTATAAAACTTTGGGGAATGGTTGGACGCTTGCCCGCGAAGGTTTCTAAGATGAAGAAATGGGTGGAAAATGGTCCTCAAACGTGAAATTTGCTAAATGATTAGGTTATACTCTACACTAAGGTCGTACGACCGTTTTTGTATTTTTTGCCTGAGACTGGTCGCCCGGGCATAGAAAAAAAATGGCAGTAGGCTTTGAATTTGGGAAGGTCATAGACCAAAAAAGGCCATACTAATAGAGATGTGGTCAGAGCGGATCGAAGAGCTAAGGGGCCACCGCAAGAGCATCCGTATTTTTGCGGAGATGGCCTAAGAGCTCTAAAACTATGAGCTTGATTTTACGGCAATGGAAGTGAAGACAAATATAGATTCATTGCGCCGAAAATAAAGGTAAGTTTCCTACCATAAAAATACCTCTATATAATTTTTGTATGCATTTTGAAAGCTCGAAAGCCATAAATTTTGAGTTTTATACCGAGGAGAGCTTGCAATCATATTCAATTAAATATGTGTTTTTTTTTTAGAACCATATGCTAACGACAAGCAGTTGGTAGCATCGAATATGGAAGACATGTCAGTTATCATGGAGGACCGCAACGAGGCCTTCAACTCCCATCAAGCAGAGTCAAATCGCATTGCAAGCGAGACAGCCGAACGGATGCTTGAGTCCTCACAAAAGCGAAACGGTATCCTAGAGCGGATCGCCACAAGCCAGGTGAAGATGCTGGATATATTAGCCAAGCAGTCGGAAAAAAGTTCATTTATTAAATAATTTTATATTGTACCGAGAAAGATGCAAGAGCACATCGGATCTCGTTTGGAACACTTTGTGTCCCTTCTATTAACAAGGTTTCGGTGTTCGGTTGCTCTTTTCGACATTTTTAACTACAGATTCCCAATTGTCGGGAAAAAGGCTGTTGTGCGCATTCAAGAAATTGTGCAAAACGCAGCAGCACTTAAATATTGCGTTTGCGTGCTTTATTGAATTGTCCATGCCGTCATTTAATTTTCACATTTTTTGCTAGCTAGTGTTATCAATCTCATGCAGATTTCATCGAGGTGTAAATACTAGATATTTATTTTTATTTTCAAGAGCATACACGTTTCGGCATTGTCTAAGTTAGCATGGTCTTTGTGTGTAGTTTTTATTTGGATGTGCAAATTAAGTTTGAAACCGGGGCTATTAGTAGACATATCAATTTTTGGGAATTTTTTTTATGGCAAATTAATTGATTAGCTTTGATTGTGGGGTAAGGGAAATGGTCATGCGTACAGATTATTATGATGGGAATGAAAACTGAGTTTCCGAAAAGAAAAGAAACCAAACCAATTGTCAATTTGGTGTTGCTAGGTAGATTAGCTCTTCCTCTAACTTATCTCTGACTGGTTAAGTTAACAAAATTTCCTTCATTTCAGGGAATTTAAATCATTTTTACAATAAAAACCAATAAAAGTTTCCCTCCCCTGCGTATACTTAATACGCCACTGAACATCATTTTAAACCAATTAAGCAAACTTTATACCGCGACCCAAAAAACAAAGAGAGCTTCCCAAGTGCAGCTCGGAAGTTGCTGTCTTTGTCAGTTTACAGCTAACAATTAAAGAGACTCAATTTTGGGTTCTCTTTCGCTGTTGCCAAGCCGTTGGAAGAACTAAAAATAAATCATAAAAACCGTTTGTTTGTCTGACAAAAATGGTCTAAAATACAACAACAACAACAAAAGCAGCAGCAGCAGCAACGGAATGGCAATGGCAGCCGAAAAAAAAAACACCAACAACAACAACAGTAGCGGCAGTTTGTACCGTTAGATGACGCAAAATTACGCTTACTCATTCAGCGAGCGGCAAAAGTTTTCCCAAAAAAAAAAAAAAGTTGAGAAGCCACTGATGGCGCGGCTTCAATGAGCGTAGCAAATTCGTCTAAGCATTAAGCTGCATTTTGGGCCAAAAAATCTTTTTTTCTATAATTGAATTTTAAGAAATTAAGCTCAATGTGGACTTATAAATGGCAGCATAACGTATCAATTACCAAAGAGATGAAACCAAAATTAAGTTCTTTACTTTTTCAACCATGAATTTCTAGATAATTACGGTGAGATGCACTCAAATTGGTAACGGGAATTCATACAAACTGGAGATTTGAGACGAGCTTAACTTAGATGAATTGAATGATTATATTTTTGAACTAATTGATCGTTGAAAGTTGAACTGATCAAGTGGGAACAGAGTTTTTATCTACAGATGTCAGGGGAAATACAATGTGATTTCTTAGCGGTGTGTTGAAAAAGGATTTCCCATACCTGGGAGTTATGTTAAAGCATTATTTATTTCTCTATTTGAAAAACTTTAGTCTTGGTGTCTCAAGTAAATCTCTTAAACTTCAACGGTTTGAAGTAGAGCCATCAATAAGGAACACAAAAGAACAAAATTTAATGGCAAAAATAGGGGAAAGCTAACTTCGGCTCGGCCGAAGTTTTGTATACCTTTGCAGTTTGTTTTTCTAAATAAGACTATTTTTCGGACCTTACTTTTCTATGGGAGCTATACTATATAGATGTCCGATTTCGACCAAACTTAGTGCAATCATGGAAAAGTATAACAAACTGTTAATTCAGAAATTTGGAGGCGATCCCAAATAAAAAAAAAAAATTTTTCTCAGTAGAACTTCTTTTTCGACCGATCATTCATACATCGATTTTGACAAAACTTTGTAGAATTGTGTAAAAGTATAAAAAATAAATATATGCCAACGTAAGGGACGTTTCCATTAAAAACAACAAGTAAGGGTGCTGTAGTCGAGTGCCCCGACTACAAAATACCTTGACTTCTGTGTTTTCATACACATACACATACACACACACTCACACATACACACACAACTGCTTTATCGGGAATGATGTCCAATATTGGCGGGCCTCGTCAGCGAAGTAGGATGCTGATCGCAAACTTAGTGAGGTCAGTCATACTCTACTGAGCACCGATATGGGCAGCTGCAATGGAGGTACCGGCGTACACCCGGGAGTGCAAGTCTGCATACCGCAGGAGCGCACTCAGAGTGTTGTGTGCTTTCCACACCGTCTCTGAGGACGCTGCGCTTGTCCTAGCAGGCATGGTCCCGTTAGATCTACTCGCGAGAGAAGCCTGCAGCAGAGATGCGCCCCCTGATTGCCGGGAAGAGACTCTCGCACACTGGGAGAGAAGATGGAGAACTGCTACAAACGGTCAATGGACAACACGGATAATACCGGACTTACGACCGTGGGTTTGTAGGTCGCACGGGCAAATCGGCTTTTACATGACGCAAGCACTGACGGGACATGGATGCTTCAAGTCCTACTTGTTTAGGTTTAAGCATGAGACGGATCCTTTTTGCACACACTGTGCAGGGATCCCAGAAGACGCTGAGCATGTCCTTTTTGTCTGTCTGTGAGTCAGTCCCAAGTCCCACACTATCCGGCTTT